>WNGS01120432.1:0-17257 GCA_020271785.1 Procambarus virginalis
AATTCATATATTTGATCTCATGCTTTGTAACTCCACAAAAACGTTTTGCTTTTTAAAATTATGCACATTATTAACTGTCTTGTTTAGTTCGACAGTAATAGTTTGAGTATCCTTGTCCAGGTAGGAAATCCCAACCCGTCCTCGCAAATTCGTATAGTCAATATTGACTTACTAAATAAGTGCATAGGTGACATACTTAACATAAGTCCCTTGAAAATCTTCATAGAAAACACCACCTTACCTAACCTACTTAGTATGTTAAGATAAGCATCTTATTGCTTCGTAATTACATTATTACCTAACCTATACCTATAATAGGTTAAGTAACAATTGTAATTACAAGCTATAAGATACTTATTTTAACATACTAAGTAGGTTAGGTAAGGGTGTTTTCTATGCAGCTTTTCAAGGGAGCTATTATGTTTAGTATGTCACCTATGCAGGTAACTAATAAGTCAATATTGACTATACGAATTTGCGAGGACGGGTTGGAAATCCAAGGCAGAGTCAAGTGCAGGGGGAGGGGGGGGGCATAGCGCCTAGAAACTTGACTGAAGATCAAAATTTATTTAATTTTTTCGCAAAGATAAAGAAACTTTCTTGCATTGTTTTAATATTTGCGAATTTTAAATGTAATTTGTGAAAAATTACAAATCTGAACATATTTAAACTTGAAAAATATTTTCCATATCATTTCCATATCACTGCGTTCCATATCATTGAATTTATTTAAATTGTTTGACAGATGACTGTTTGAAATAAATAAAGGTGTGATGACAAACTATTCCCAGCAGGGAAGAAAGTCATACTTACATTTAAGGATGTAATCATCATATGAGCTTCCATGATCAGAGAAATCATAAGTATGTCATCCCCAAACTTTAAAATTAATATTTCTTAAAAAAAAACCATCGCTTTGTTGATGAGGATTGGCCGTCCAAACCATCAAATTCTCATGGCCGACCAAAACAATATGGCTCCACACACACGCTGCAGTTCATGTGAGAACAAATCGTTATAAAACTGGGAGTTGGGCTGTTTTATTCGAATTGGAACTGAACATATTGATTTGTTTAATATATAATGACCCTCTCCCCGCTCAGCTCGTTGATGCCATGAGGTGGGCTTAGTGGACGGCTGCCAGAGTGTGATGCTCCTTGGGACAGTCCTCTGTCCTTTTGTAGCCTTGTGCTCCTGCTGCTGTCCTCAAATTTTGCTGAACAACTTTTCCTTTTCCTTCCATTTCGTTTTTCTCCCTCCCCCCTCTTCTCCTATCTGCTTGTCGTTTCCTGCCGACCTTTTGCGTGTTTTGGTTATTCCTTTGGACTTCTTCTATTTTGACGCCCAGGTGCTTGAGGAGGCATACTCTTGCACCCGTAGAACTGTAGTACCCAACGTCGAGAGCGAGGGGAACCTTTCATTGTCAATCCCCCTTTCGTCACTAAACCCAATCTCGACGGACTGACGGTTCTTAAGGTGGCGTTTGTGGGGTGTATACTCACGACGCACTCCTATGAGGCCCCGGCATGATCTGCGATAGCTTCTTGTTGGGTGTCCTGCCTCTAATTGTGGCTCCATGGTGGGTATGGGGCACATTCGTGAATGAATGTTTATGGTTCGTACCTATGTTGTGTTCTGTTCCTCCTTTACCTTCTCAGGCTTTCGGGGTGGGCGACCAAGCCCCGAGTCGGCCTGTATTGGAAGACCGGGCTCTGTAGCCTCCGCTGCATTGGGCCCCGACCTTGCTCCTCCTTTGGCCTCTCTGACTACTACCCTCGGCTCCCCTACCTCCTCTGTGGTTGGGTCGAGCCCCAAGCACCCAGTGGTGACTACTTCGTCCCCTGGCACGGCTCCATCTCTAGTTGTAACTACTATGCCTTTTAACCGCTCTCTCTGGGAGTTCTCAACGCCGTCCTCGACACGGCCGCACTCGCTCCATTCCTTCCCGTTCTGATGCCTGTCAAGCCTTGTTTGGTCCCGCTTCGTGGGCCAAATACTTTGATCTCATCCCTCTTGATTCTGCGCCTCCTGACGATTTCTTCCTCCATCGACATCTTGTTGATTCCGTGGATGCCTCTGTTACCTTCAACCCTACTCGTCTCAGTACACGTGTCATTGCTGCTCCTTCTCAGGATGCAGCTTTCTGCTTGGCTGCCTTATCCTGCCTTGGCGAGGCCCCTGTTCGGGTCTCAAAAAACGCTCAGTTGAATGCTAGTGTTGGCACTATTCTCCTCCCGCCCCATGTTGCGACCGGTGTTTGGAATCTGCAGGACTGCCACGATGATAATCGGCATATCCTCGATGCCCAGAGCCATTCTGTCCCCCGGGTTGACACGTTTACTCGTCCCCCTCGTGGTCATCGCCGCCAATCCCTTCGGGTTGTGAAGATTACCTTTGATGGTAGGACCCTTCCATCCTCTGTCATTCTTGCTGCTGCCAGGTGCTCTGTCCAGGAGTACATTCCTTCTCCTAGGCTCTGTAACAAATGCTGGAGGTTTGGGCATGGGGCCCTCCGCTGCTCTGGGACTCTCCCTCCCTGTCCTTTGTGTGGGGGGGGGGGGCGAAGGTCACTCTAAGTCAGAGTGCACTTCTCCTCAAGCTCGCTGCCTCAACTGCGGTGAGGCCCATCCTACCTTCTCCCGTGCGTGTATCCATTACAAGCTTGAGGCAGCCGTCCTCACCTTGGAGCACAGGGAGCGTTTATCTTTTCCTGAGGCGAGGCGCCAGGTTTGCCAGCTCCCGCCTTATGCTAACGTCTCTTATGCTCGCGTGTTGCGCTCTTCCTCTCCTCGTCCTTCCCACCTTCCTCAGACTCGCAACCGTTTCCGGGCCTTGGACCCAAATACGCCCACTGCCCCTCCTCAGTTCCTTTGAGTTCTGTCCCGAAGAGTCCCCCTCCTGGTCCTCTGTCTGGGGTTCCCCTTCTTTCTAAACGGTCTGTCATGTCTCCTGTGTCTTCTTCCTTGTCTCCCTCCGATCCTCCTTCCCATTCTTCTCCTCCATCTATTGACTCTCCCTGCCGCCTGTTGGTGCGGGCTGATGTCCATCGCTCTCCTAACGGCCGTCGTGTGTGCTCTCGTTCAGCTTCTGTTCAGATGCTGGAATCCGTTGCCCGGTACGTAGTTGCTGGGACACTGGTCTCTGTAAGTCAGAAGCGTAAGCCTGGCTCCTCTACTTCCTCCTCCCCGGCGGGTAAGAAGGCTTCACTCTCTTCCTCGGCCCCTACTACTGACACTCTTGCTCCTTCCCCTCCCGTTGCGGTGGTTATGCCCCTGTTCCTGCTTTAGAGGTTTCTTTGGCCCCCGCTTCCCTCTCGGTTGTTGCCCTTGCTGAGGTGCGCTCCCCTCTTTCTACTCCCCCTCTTCCTGCTGCTGTCCTTGACTGCTCCTCTCTGTTGTCTCCTCCTCTCCCTTCTCCGGACCCCGCCCGCCCACCTCTGGTCTGTTCTTCCGCTTCCTTCCCTCCGTCTTTTCTCACTTTACCCATGCCCCCTAACCCTGACTTTGCTGACCCTGATCTTCTTTAACGTACTGTGTTGCTCTTTCGCATTTGTTTCTTCCTTGTTCTCTGTTGTTGTCCTTTCTCTTCTCGTCGATGTCTATTCTTCAATGGAACTTTAGAGGTTATTACGCAAATTTCCTCGAACTCCACTTCTGATTTTGCGGTTTTCGCCCCTTTGTGTCTGTCTCCAGGAGCCGATGCTTGGTGCTCGTCCTGGTCGTTTTCGTGGCTATTCCTTTCTCTCCCCCGCCCCCCCCCCCCCAGCTGTTGCTGGGGCTCCTAACTCTTCTGCTCTCTTGATTCGCTCTGATGTTCCCTTTGTCCCCTTACTTTTTCCTTCACCTCTCCATTGTTCTGCTGCACGTATCTTTGTGGGGAAATGGAACACAGTTTGTTCCATTTATCTCCCCCCCCCCCCCCGAGTGTGCGCTTTCTCTTCCTGCTCTGAAACAATTACTGGACTCCTTGCTTGAGGCTGTGCTCCTGCTGAGAGATTTCAATTGTCGTCATTCCCTTTGGGGTGATGTTCTGACGAAAACCCGGGGTCGCCTTCTTGAGCCGTTTATCCTCTTCTTCCCTGTCTCTTGTGAACTCTGGTGAGCCCACGCATTTGAACTTTCGGACTCGCACCCTTTCCTGTCTTGATCTTTCTCTTTGCTCTTCTTCTCTTTACTTAGATTTCACGTGGCAGGTTCTTGATGACCTCCTTGGCAGTGACCATTTCCCTATCCCTGTTACCTTTTTCTCTTTTCGCCCTCCCCTCTCTCTTCCCTAGGTGGCAATTTGCGAAAGCGGACTGGGACCTCTTTACCCTCAGCGCTGTTCTCTCTGACCTCTCCCTTCTACCTCGCCCTCGCTCTCTCCTCTTTTTTTCATGACGGTCTGTGATGCTGTCCTCAGCTCTATTCCTCGCTCTTCAACTTGGGGTCCATGGAAGTGCGCTCCCTGGTGGAATGCAGACTGTGCTCGGGCTGTCCGCTGTAAGCGTGCAGCCTGGAAGAGACACCGCCGTCGGAAGACGGCCGATTCTTTTCTTTCGGAAGGAGAGTGCGGTGGCCCGTAAGGCCATCCCGTAAGGCTAAACGTGAATGTTGGGCATCTAATGTCTCCACCATTACGTCCGAAACTCCTCTGCCACAGATCTGGAAACGTATCCGCAAGATAGCGGGTAAATTCGTTTCCGATGTTTCACCGGTCCTTCACCTCCGTGGTACTCTTGTGGCAGACCCGTTGCAGGTCGCAACGGTCAGAAATAATTGAGTCGCAACATGGTTTTATAAATGGCCATTCATGTTTAACAAATTGTTATCTTTTTATTCTAGCATAGTTTAGGCAGTTGATAGTGGTAAGGATTGTGATGTTGTGTACCTTGACTTTAGCAAAGCTTTCGATACAGTGCCACATGAAAGACTGATTAAAAGATAGAGGCTCATGGTATTGGGGTGCTATATTAAGCTGGATTAGGGCATGGCTATACCAAAGGAAACAGAGAGTTAGTATAAATGGAGTCAAGTCAGAGTGGGAAAATGTTGTAAGTGGAGTGCCTCAAGGCTCTGTCTTGGGACCTCTGTTGTTTATAATATATATAAATGATTTAGATTCAGGTTTGAGCAGCAACATTTGCAAATTTGCCGATGATGCGGGGTCGGTGGGGGGTTGATTCGGAGGAGGACTCACTATCACTTCGGGTTGATCTGGATGGGGTTTTGAGGTGGTCGGGGACTGGCGGATGCGGTTTAATGCTGATGGGTGTGGGGTTCTGAGGCTAGGTAATGATGGTAGAGTTGCGGGATGCGGGCTGGTGGTGTTGAGATTGCGATGTCGGATTGCGAAGGGGATCTGGGAGTTGTAGTTGGTGGGAGTTTGGAACAGGGGGATCAATGCGTAAATGTTCGTAATGGGGCAGGTAGGACACTCGGATTGTTGGTCGCAGCGTGAGTGACGGGACACCTGGTGTGGTTCTCAGGCTGTGTCTTGCTCTGGTTGGGCCCCATTTAGATTGTGCAGTTCAGTTTTGGTCGCCATGTTTTGGAATGGATGTGAATTCACTTGAACGTGTCCAGCGTGGGATGACCGAGTTGATTCCCCAAATTGGAGGTCTTTCATATGAGGAGGGATTAACGGAGCTTAATTTGCATTCACTGGAAAGGCGAAGAATTGGGGGTGACATGATAGAGGTTTGCAGGTGGATGAATGGACGTGACAGGGGGGGATATTGGTAGGGTGTTGAAAGTATCAACACGGGACAGAGCGCGAAACAATGGGTGTGGATTGGATGAGTTTGGATTTAGGAAGGACTTGGGTGGGTGCTGGTTCAGTAACAGGGTTGTTGATTTGTGGAACCAATTGCCGCGTAACATTGTGGAGGTGGGGTCCCTCGATTGTTTCAAGCATGGGTTGGACATGTATATGAGTGGGATTGGGTGGTTATAAATAGGAGCTGCTCGTATGGGCCAATAGGCCTTCTGCAGTTGCCTTTGTTCTTATGTCGCTACCGAACTGGGTTCCCACTTTACTTCTGTTAGCTCTGGTCTTCATCTTCCCCAATCTTTCCTTCTTCGTAAACCTGTCCTTGAGTCTCGTTGTTTAGATTTCTGCACTCGTCTTCGACTTCCCTATAATGATCCATTCTCTCTCTCTCTCTGAACTTCGTTCTGCCCTGCCCTCTGTGGTTCTACGGCGGCGGGCTCCGATGGTATTCATTGAGATGCTTCGCCATCTCCCTCCGTGCACGACTCGGTATTTACTGAGTCTGTATAATCAGATCTGGGAGTCGTCGTCAGTCCCTGAGGACTGGCTCGATGCCATTGTCCTCCCTGTTCACAAACCAGGGTCTCTGGGAGCTGCCCTCACAAGTTGTCTGCAAACTCTTTGAACGTATGGTTAACGTTCATCTGATGTGGTTCCTGGAACACCATCACCTCTCCCCTTCTCAATTTGGTTTCCGCAAGTGCCGCAGCACGACAGATGTCCTGGTGAACTTGGAGGTCTATATTCGTACTGCTTTTGCTGCGAAGACCTCCTTTGTTGCCGTCTTTATTGACCTGGAAAAGGCTTACGACACCACTTGGCGATATCATATTCTCTCCCACCTTCATTCTTTTGGTCTTTGTCATCTCCCTCTTTCTCAGCAGCTTCCTCTCTCGTCGTTCCTTTCGGGTGTGGCTTGGTACCCCACTCTCTGCCTCTTTTCAGCAATACGAAGGTGTGCCCCAGGGTAGTGTTCTGAGCACTACTTTTTCTGGTTGCCCTCAATGGTCTTCTTTCCTCTCTTCCTTCAGGCGTCTTCTCCGCTCCCTATGTCGATGATTTTACCCTTTGCTGTCAGGGTGGTGATTCGCCTCTCCTTCAACGCCGGCTTCAACTTGCGATTGATGCTGTGTCGTCTTGGGCCACCGATCATGGCTTAAAGTTCTCTACTACTAAGACTTTTGCCATGACTTTTACACGGAAGCGGGTTGTTCTTCGTCCCTCTGTCACTTTATGGTCATCCCCTTGAGTACAAAGATTCCGCGAAGCTTTTGGGGTTATTCCTCGACACTCGTTTGTCTTAGTCTCCCCATATCTCTTACCTCCGTGTTGAGTGCTCTAAGGCCCTTACCCTCCTTCGGGTTTTGACCCATACTTCTTGGGGAGCGGATATACGCGCACTCCTTGCTTTACATTCCTCTCTCGTCCTGTCTAAGCTCGATTATGGTTGCCCTGCTTACTCGTCTGCTTCTCCTTTTACTCTTCGCCGTCTTGATGCTTTACACCATACTGGGTTGTGCCTCAGTTCTGGTACCTTTCGTTCGACTCCCGTCCTTAGCTTGTATGTTGACACTGGCTTCCTGTCTCTCCAGGACCGCCGTAATCGCTACTGTCTTCGCTATCTTGCGCGGTCCTTACAACATCCTTCCTCTCGCCTCTGTCGTGCTTTAACTTTTACCCTTCCTGTGGTTCCTGTTCCTCTTCACCACCTCCCTCTTTCTGTCCGGTTGTCTCGCTTACAGGATTCTCTTTCCGTTTGTATTTCTAATGTTTCTCCTCGTGTTGTTCCTTCTTTGCCCCCGTGGAGAGTCCCCCCTTCCGCAGTTTTGTACTTCCTTGACCTGCATCACTAAAGCTTTTACCCCTCCTACGGTTCTAAAACGCCTTCTCCTTGAGCACTTTTCTTCTCGCTTCCACTCCGTTTCTGTCTTCACAGATGGGTTTAAGTCTGCGGAAGGTGTTGGTTACTCTGTTGTTTGTCCTGATCGCACTTATGGGTGTCGCTTACCCCCGGAAACTAGCATCTTCACAGCGGAGCTTTATGCTATTCTCTCTGCTCATCACCTGCTGTATTGTCAGTCTTCCTTTGTAGTTGTTGTTGACTGTCGTAGTGCCCTCATGGGTCTCGTATCCTTTAATCCGGTTCATTCAGTAGTTGTCGAGATCTAGTATTGGCTGTTTCTTGTTCACAGTAAATTTAAGTCGGTTGAGTTTTGTTGGGTTCCCAGCCATAAGGGTGTGTCTTTAAATGAGCGTGTGGATGCTGCCGCCAAGGAAACTTTCAGCTCTTGTCCCATCTCTCGTAAAGGTATTCCATATTCCGACTTTTACCCGGTTATCCATTCCTCCATCCTTACCCGTTGGCAGGCTTCTTGGTCGTCTGTTACTGGTAGCAAACAACGTACTCTTAAATGTTGTTTTTCCTCGTGGCCGTCCTCCTACCACTGTAACCGGCGATGGGAAACGGCTCTGGCGAGGATGTGTATTGGCCATACTCGCTTATCCCATGGTCACTTGATGGAGCGCCGCTCTGCTCCTTATTGTCCTAATTGCATTGTCCCTCTTACAGTCGTGCATGTCCTTCTTGAATGTGCTGACTTCCAGGACGAGCGTGTCTTGCTTTCCGACCGCCCCTCGCGGTCACCTGTCCCTCAGTAGAATTCTTGGTGACTCGGATACTTTTGATATCGTTCGCCTTGTGCGTTTTTGTTCTCGTATTGGCATCCTTGGTGATATTTAGCGCCCTCTGATTATTCTGCACATTTGATGGTGCTACATAGCCTTCCGGTTTGGTGCCTTCTTTTGATAATTACTTGCTTACTTAATATATAATGAGTTAGATTTTCTCTCGGTTACAATGCCTAAAAAAATAGTTGTAACTCAATCCTCGCGGTGACGTCACAGATATGATTAATGTTAAACGTATAATTCATATTTTAATACCGTGAATAATCCACAAAATACGAAAATTTAAGTATTAATTCGTAGTTAGCCTTAAAAGCTAAAAATCCTCATGGAGGTATATTATTAGAAGTGTGTTCCAAGTAGTTATGTTATTATGAAATTTCTCCAATTATAAGTTTAAAATGATCCGGTTATAAATATTATAAAGGGAGGAGTCACACTTACTATCTCGGGGATTTTGTGTAAACATTATCCCACCCAATTGGAAAAATAAGAAGCTAGAAGATGAAATGTCCATAAAATAGGAAAAAAAGATTTCTGGTATATATATGTTTATAGAAATACTAACTGGAGACAAATTCAGTTTTAGTAATGCTCATCGAACTAACAGTTCTCATTACTTTAAAAACAAATACATAATATTTGTAATAATTACATATAATTTGATATAATTACAAGATTTGTCGTCGTCTTAGTCGTCTAGATTTTGTTTATCTTTTTCCAAATGACTATATTTGTCCTTAGGACAAATATACAGGGTATTGGTATTATTACCAGGGTATTGGTATTTGGTATTATCCAAGCAATGCTGGGTATTATTCAAGTGGCTGTTTGATAGACATGTTTATAGATACGAAAGCATTCTTCGGGTTATACACCTTGAAGCCCACTCTTGGGATACTGACATTGATTCCGTCGGGTAACTGTGCAGAGTTTATCAAATTTTTTGCGATTGCTTCATGTTGCGAGTAAACTCTGCCTCTTAAAATAGGCAAGTTCGGTAGCATCTACGCAGTTCCTTAAATAGGGTGACGTGAGGGGGGGGGGTAAAATTGTAGTACTGCATGCAAAGTCCTCGGGTGTCCAGAAGGGGCAACTATCTCCTTCCTCAGATCAAGCAGCTTCGGCGTCTTCTGAACCTTTACGTAAATGGCGTTTGTGTCAAACCTTCCCAGGCCACCTAAGACCACGTCGAGCTTACATTTATTTTTGAGGAAAAAGAGAGCACGATGTTAATATGTAAACAGTGCACGAATAGTAAGTTAATATATAAAAATCATTTAAAGAATGACAAAGCTTAAATTACATTCTCTAGAAAGGCGAGGAATGAACTAATATGAACAAATCCAAAAAGGCCGTGATGAGGGTTCGAACCTACGTCCGGGATGATCCCAGACGCACCTTATTCTACTGCGCCACGACATGGTAAAATAAATTGCTTCCTTGAGTGCAACTGCCCTCACAAGGCTCACGCAGCTTCTCCCAGGAAAGGGCCGTCTGGGATCAACCTGGACGTAGGTTCGAACCCTCATCACGGTCTTTGTGGATTTGTTAATTTGATGCATCTCGCTATTGTGATTTCTGTGTGTAATAAGATAATATTGGTTTGGTAACATGGTTGAAGTTGTGGGGAACTAATTACCGCGTTACACATTAATAGTGGGATACCTTATTGTTTCAAGTGTAGGTTAGACCCAAATATGAGCGAGAATGGGTGAATATGAACAAGCGCTATTTCGTATGGGCCCAATAGGCCTTCTGCACTTACTTTCATTATGTTGTTAATGTTTTTAATGGGGTTAATAAGTGCAATGAAGCTAAATTTGTGACTGATTGGGAATACATATTAAGTCCTACAAAATAGACGAGAATTAATCAAACATTTACGAAACCTGTACATCTTAACTCAAATACGTGGGTTAGTTTGCACTTATTTATCAATTTAATAGGTACGAGGTTGCTGTACTTACCATGAACTCGCAATCAGTTGACGAATGTCAACCGCAACAGTCTGATCTGTCTGCTTACGCTTATCTACCTCGCTCCATCTTTCTGAAATTACAAAATAAGAATTTTATAATTTAATATTTAACCTGCTATGTATATACGCATATTCAGAACAAATATTTAAAAATAATTTAAAAAACAAACAGTTTTACCGATACATGTATATTATCGCAAATGTTGGTACCTTCTAAACTTCAAGTAACTATACTCGAGATATATTTAGTCATGGTTCAACTGGTAGTACGAGTCAAGGTTCACGAGTTCAATCCTATTGCAGTCCCACCATATTTTAGCGCAGACAAATCACACTCTTGTGAGTTCATTATATACAATATATTAAATTTCAAGAACCTAACGTAGCTTCTTTCACCACAAGCTAATACACAAGCAGCTTAGTTTGGATAACGCAATCTATTGATCCTCGAATGACTGTACACTTCCCACTGACCAATTCTCCTAACTCTCATCTTCACTACTTATTTACTAACACTTTCCCAACTCCTTACCTCTGTCTAGTATGAAGTAGCCGAGGGTGATGTGCCCGTGGTCTGGGTCGGCTGCAACATGTTTGAGCTCCTTGGCTTTGCTCCAGAGAGAATCTTGCAGTTTCTTCATGCTGAGTTTCACACTATCTGGCAGGTCCAAGTAGGCGTAGTGGGTAGCTTCCCTCCTGGCAGGCATTTCGGATGCGATCTGCAATGAAAATAACGCCAGTTTAATATGTCTGGCAGGTTTAATATATAGATGTTTATTTAATCTATAACTTCTAAGATTGTAAATGATTCTTATCTTTTTTTTACTTCGTGAAAGCATTTGTAATGCGATCTGCACTGATAATAACACAAGTATAATATACCAGCCCATCCTCCAGTTTTGGTAGTACTTACAGTAACGATGAGGACCATAGTATATTTACCGACGTACAACGAAATTAGAACGTAGAAATCTGAACTCTAAACAAATTTGAACAAACCGGAAAACTATTTTTAATTGGGTTATTTTGACAGACTAAATTGTAAACTGTAAAAAATGTCATCTGTATATTTTGTGGAAAGGTTTGTAATGTTGTGTACCTTGACTTTAGCAAACCTTTTGATACTTTACCAATCTTTTGCCCAGTACAAAACCATATTTACATAGTCTTGAAGTGATCTTATCTTGAGGTTATCTTATCTTGAGATGATTTCGGGGCTTTAGTGTCCTCGCGGCACGGTCCTCGACCAGGTCTACACCCCCAGGAAGCAGCTCGTGTCGGCTGACTAACTCCCAGGTACTTATTTACTGCTAGGTAACAGGGGCATCAGGGTGCAAGAAACTCTGCCCATTGTTTCTCGCCGGCACCCGGGATTGAACCCGGGACCACAGGATCACCCGTCCGGTGTTTGTCTGCTCAGCCGCTGGCTGCGCGGACAGATTAATCCTGACAGCGGACAGATGAGTTGATTAATCCAACTTAATATTGCAGCCCCAATACTGTGAGCCTCTATCTTTATAATCAATCTTTCATGTAGCACTGTATCAAAAGCTTTGCTAAAGTCAAGGTACACATCACAAACCTTACGATCACTGACTGCCTCAACTTTGCTGGAATAGAATTATAGCATGTTTGTTAAACATAAACGGCCATTTGAACATCTATGTGGTGAATCATTTATTTATTTACATTTATCTCAGTTGACCTGTCAGTTTTTACTGGTCCAGGACAGACCGAAACGTCGCCGCTTCTCGACGAAGTAGAGTTTTATGTAAAAAAGTAAAAAAAAAAGTTTGAGTTGTGCGGTCATTATAGATACTCCTCTCTAATGGTCGACAGATTGACAGATGCTGGAAGCGTTTACCCTTCATATTTACATTCTCCTATAATACAAATGAAAATGTGTTCGTGGTTAAAGGATGGTCATGAGTGGGGAAGGTATAAAGAAGAAAAAATGGGGAAAGGAAAAGGAGAGAGATAAGCATTTGCAAAGAATTATAGACGAGTTGCACTAACGTCCCACATAATAAGTGTTCGAGAGATTAGTCAGGTCACCAGTTTCATGGAGACCAATGATATTCACAACAAAGGCCAACATGGATTTAGAGCGGGAAGATCGTGCCTCTCACAGCTACTTGACCACTACGACAAAGTAACTCAGGCATTAGAAGAAAAACATAATGCAGATGTATACCCGGACATGGCAAAGGCATTCGATAAATGTGACCATGGAGTAATAGCTCCTTACCTGAGCACACAAAATTAGGTCAAAAGGAATAACCGCTGGATTATTAAAATAGGACGGTGGATACTCGGTTTTCTGTCGAACAGAACACAAGAGTAACAGTCAACCATGTAGAGACCAAGTGCAGTTAAAAGCTCTGTGCATGTGCCTCTGTGCCTCTTACCTATATACAAAAGTTCACTTCATGTCACAGAAGAGAGCACCTCATATTTTCACCTTGTATTCACCTGTTACAGTATTGACCTGGGTAAATACCGTTGCCCCTAACTCTTCACCTTTCCAGTGATGCAATTTAAGCTTTGTTAATCTCTTCATATGACAGTTAATTCCCCAAATTAGAAACCTGTCATCCTGCGCTGGACACGTTCAAGTGAATTTATATCCATTCTATAGTACGCCGACCAAAACTGAACTGCATAATCTAAATGGGGCCTAAACAGAGCAAGATATAGCTGAAGCACAACACCAGGTATCTTGTTAATAAAGCTTCGATTAATATATCCGTGTCCTATTTGCCTTATTACGAACATTCATCGACTGATCCTTTAGTTTTAAATTATTACTAATCATAACTCCCAGATTCCTTTCGCAATTTGACTTTGCAATCTCAACACCATCTAGCTCGTATCTTGTAACTGTCGTTACCTAGCCTCAAAACTTTACATTTATCAGCATTAAACTCCATCTGACAATCTGTTGACCATTTCAAAACCCTATTTATATCGTCTTTAGAAGTGATAGTGAGTTTTCTTCCGTGTTTATTTCCCTACCGATTTTTTTTATCGGCAAATTTGAAAATGTTGCTACTCAAACCTGAATCTAGTTGTACAGTTTTACGAATTCCTGTTCTAAACTGACTTCCCCATTCTTAATCCTTTTGTACCATGCTCATTTTACCTATAAGGTTCTTCAGATCCTTTGTTATCCATTTTGGGTCATTAGTATTCAATTTATTCAATTTGCATGGTAAGCTACGTTCCTGTGTTTTGCTTAGAATATTTTTAAATAAGGTATATTTTGAATCCTAGTCGAAATCTCTTCGTCACCTATCGCTGAGTTTACGTCTTGCTCCAAGACCAGCCCACCCCCATGCCCAAGACTTTCCAATCTATTTGACCCTAAAAAATTCTTAGGATATTAAAATCAGCTTTTCGAAAATCTGGCACTTTAACAGAATTTTCTCCTACAGATCTATCCCAGTCTATGCTAAATCTGATTTCTTTGTGATCACTGTTCTGTAGCTCACTCCCTATTTCGATTTCATTGATTTGTTTCCCTGTTAGTTAACACTAAATCTAAAATATTATTTTCCCGCGTTGGTTCCTTAATGTTGTGTAAGAAAGCAGTCGTCAATTATTTCTAGAAAATCTACAGAAGAACAAAGGTAACTGCAGAAGGCCTATTGGGCCATACGAGGCAGCTATTTATAACCACCCAATCCCACTCATTTACATGTCCAACCCATTCTTGAAACAATCAAGGGACCCCCCCCCCACCTCTACCACGTCACGTAGCAACTGGTTCAACAAATCAACAATCCTTTTACCAAACCAATATTTACCCAGGTCATTCCGAAATCTAAACTTATCGTTTATACCCATTGTCATGTGTCATCTGCTTCATTATTCCCTGTTATGTTAAACCAATTTATTCCACTAAAATAAGTCACCCTTGACACAAATATTGCTAGACCTAGATGCTCTAGATATTTCAGCCCAAAGGTGCTTTGCTTCCATCCTGTCTAAGTTTGAGGGCCTGTATATAACTCCTATTATTAATCATAATAAGGCAAATAGGACACTGGGATTTATTAATCGAAGCGTTAGTAACAAGACACCTGGTGTTATACAGAGAAATCACAATAACGTGATGCATCAAATGAATAAATCAACAAGTCGTAAGAAGGCTTCGAACCTACGTCCTACGTCCGAGAGATTCGAACCTCTCGGACGTATTTGTTCACCTGGTGGTGTTCTTCAGCTATTAATAGAATATTAAAAGTATCAACACAAGACGGAACACGAAACGGAATCTAATCTTATCCAGGTATAAACTGGATAAATTTAGATTTCGGAAAGTCCTGAGTAAATACTGGTTCGGTAACAGGGTTGTTGATTTGTGGAGCCAATTATCGCGTAACGTGGTGGTGGGGTCCCCTCGATTGTTTGAAGCGTGGGTTGGACATGTTTGAGTGGGATTGGGTGGTTATAGATAGGAGCTGCCTCGTATGGGCCAATAGGCCTTCTGCAGTTACCTTTTATTCTTATGTTCTTATTACTAACTCTTCGATTAATAAAGCCAGTGTCCTATTTGCCTTATTACGAACATTTATGCATTAATATTTTCGTTTTAAAGTCTTACTTATCACAACTCCCAGATCCCTTTCAAAATTCGACTTTGCAATCTCAACACAATCTAGATCATATTTTATAACTATCATCATTACCTGCCACCATCTTCTTCTTTATAACCTGAAGTTATTAAGCTAATTGACTGTTAAGAAGGAAACGGCCAATTAGTTAGGAATCCCAAGAATCTGGATCCCCCAATTACTGAAAGAGAGGGGGCGAATTTACGCTAAGACGGCTTACTCAATCAAGGGAAAATATTACTAAATGAGGATGCTTGGTGGAGCCACCTGATATTTACAAAATAAATTATCAGGATCATGGACTAAGAAATAAAAGGGAGGTTGTCTAAACAGAGGAAATAAATTAATCCCCTTTTATATAATAAAATAATCAAAGTATAAGATCAGCATACCCTACCTTGAGGTTACCTTGGTGTTTCCGGGGCTTAGCATCCCCGCGGGCTGATCGTCGACCAGGCCTCTTTGTTGCTGGACTGATCAACCTGGCTGATGGACGCGGCTGCTCACAGCCTGACGTACGAGTCACAGTCTGGTTGATAAAGTATCCCTTGGAGGTGCTTGTCGAGTTCTCTGTTGAATACTGTGATAGCTCGGCCAGTTACGCCCCTTATGTGTAATGGAAGCGTGTTGAACAGTCTCGGGCCTCTGATGTTGATCGTCCTCTCTAAGTGCCTATTGCAACTCTGCTCTTCAACAGGGGTATTCTGCACATTCTGCCATGCCTTCTGGTCTCGTGTGGTGTTTTCTGTGTGCAGGTTTGGAACCAGCTCCAATACTATTTTTCCACGTAAATTATTATGCATGTTAACCGCCTGCGCTCAAGAGAATACAGATTTAGGCTCTTTCGTCGGTCCCAGTAGTTTAGGTGTTTTACTGATTGGATTCTAGCAGTAAGGGATCTCTGTACGCTCACCGGGTCAGCAATTTCTCCAGCTTTGAATGTGGCTGTCATTGTGCAGCAGTACTCCAATCTAAAGAACACCTGCGTCATGAAAATTATCATCATTGGTATAGAATCTCTGGTGTGAAAGGTTCTTGTTATCCAATCTGTCATTTTTTTGCAGTTGTGACGGCTACTTTATTTTATGTAAATTATTTTTACACCTGAAAAATACCTAAAATGTAATTTTTCCCAACATTATTAATTTATTCTTGTGCCTCATTAATATCTGTATTACCTTAGAATCTGATAATTGAAAGGGAAAACAAAGGAAATAATGTAAATAAGTCATGCTATAAAAACTTCATAAATTATGAGATTATATTTGTATAGCTAAAATATGTACAATCTTAGCTCAAACTAGTTTAATATCGCATCAAAATTTAAATTACACAATTAAAAATTATAAAAAAGCATTTGAAAAAGCAGTGACGATATCTTCTGAAATGATATCATAACTAAAACGTTTTCTTGTTTGGAAAATGGCCACCTCGACCAGGTTTTCGATTCTTTGCAGGATTGGCACGAGCTCTGGCTCGAGCTTCCTTCATCTTCTTTAGCTGCGCTTCCTCTTCCTCTCCTTCAACAATTCACAATTCTGCATCAATGTCCTTTACCTTTAATTTCCCTTCCAACTTTTCCATAACTTTTGTTGAAATGTTCGTCCTTGAAGCGTATGTAGCCCTTGGTTATACCCCGGCTAGCCATACCACATATCCCTAGCTTAATGATTCCTAGCTTGAGGCACTTAGTATAGTTTCATTAAAATATATTTTTTTAATAACTCAATACAAGATTTTACCTTAAATTATGTGAAAACTCCCAGCCGATGTTCTGGCCTCCTTGGGTAGTGGTCCCACCTTCCTGCCCTGGCCTCCTTGGGGTAGTGGTCCCACCTTCCTGCCCTGGCCTCCTTGGGGTAGTGGTCCCACCTTCCTGCCCTGGCCTCCTTGGGGTAGTGGTCCCACCTTCCTGCCCTGGCCTCCTTGGGGTAGTGGTCCCACCTTCCTGCCCTGGCCTCCTTGGGGTAGTGGTCCCACCTTCCTGCCCTGGCCTCCTTGGGGTAGTGGTCCCACCTTCCTGCCCTGGCCTCCTTGGGGTAGTGGTCCCACCTTCCTGCTCTGGCCTCCTTGGTGGTAGGGTCCACCTTCCTGCCCCTGGCTCCTTGGGGTAGTGGTCCCACCTTCCTGCCCTGGCCTCCTTGGGGTAGTGGTCCCACCTTCCTGCCTCCTGGCCTCCTTGGGGGTAGTGGTCCCACCTTCCTGCCCCTGGCCTCCTTGGGGT
>WNGS01120441.1:0-14971 GCA_020271785.1 Procambarus virginalis
GATAGAGCCCAATAGGCTCAGGAATCTGTACACCAGTTGATTGACAGTTGAGAGGCGGGACCAAAGAGCCACTCAACCCCCAAGCACAAATAGGTGAGTACAAATAGGTGAGTACACAGACTGGCGCTGTCTATACCTCTATGTATGTATCTGTCCTGTCACTACGGTGAAGAAGGTCTTCTCTTTATACCCGCCCCCCACCACCCCCCCCCCCTTCCTCCATCCACCCTCCACCTCCCCCCCCCCAATTCTTACCTCTGCTCAACCTGTTGTGTTAATTTAACTATTCTAACGGTTGAATTCCTTGTCCAAACTGGCCCTTAAGTCGTGGATGGAGGTGGCTTCCACAGCTTCTTCTTTCCGTGCCTTCCACTTGACAACCACTCGATAACACTGACTGGTGCTGTGGTACACACTTGACTGGTGCTGTTGTACACACTGACTGGTGCTGTGGTACACACAGACTGGGGCTGTGGTACACACTGACTGGTGCTGTGGTACACATTGCTGGTACTGTGGTACACACTGACTGTGGCTGTGGTACACGACTGGTGCTGTGGTACACATTGACTGGTGATGTGTACACATTGACTGGGCTGTGTACACACAGACTGGGGCTGTGTACACACTGACTGGGCTGTGGTACACACTGACTGGGCTGTGGTCACACTGACTGGGGCTGTAGTACACACTGACTGGTGCTGTGGTACACACAGACGGGGCTGTGGTACACCTGACTGGGGCTGTGTACACACAGACTGGGGCTGTGGTACACCTGACGGGGGCTGTGGTACACACTGACTGGGGCTGTGTGGTACACACTGACTGGGGCTGTGGTAACACACTGACTGGGGCTGTGGTACACACAGACTGGGCGGTGGTACACACTGACTGGGGCTGTGGTACACACAGACTGGGGCTGTGGTACCACTGACTGGGGCTGTGGTACACCAGACTGGGGCTTACTCACCTAGTACTCACCTAGTGTGCTTGCGGGGGTTGAGCTCTGGCTCTTTGGTCCCGCCTTCAACCGTCAATCAACAGGTGTACAGTTTCCGAGCCTATTGGGCTCTATCATACTACACTTGAACTGTGTATGGAGTCAGCCTCCACCACATCGCTTCCTATGCATTCCCTTTGTCAACCCACTCTGACACTAAAAAAGTTCTTTCTAATATCTCTGTTGCTCATTTGGGCACTCAGCTTCCACCTGTGTCCCCTAGTGCGTGTGCCCCTTGTGTTCAACAGCCTGTCTTTATCAACCCTGTCGATTCCCCTGAGAATCTTGAATGTGGTGATCATGTCCCCCCTAACTCTTCTGTCTTCTCCAACGAAGTGAGGTTTAATTCCTGCAGTCGCTCCTCGTAGCTCATACCTCTCAGCTCGGGTACTAGTCTGGTGGCAAACCTTTGAACCTTTTCCAGTTTAGTCTTATGCTTGACTAGATAGGGACTCCATGCTGGAGCCGCATACTCCAGGATTGGTCTGACATATGTGGTATATAATGTTCTGAAAGATTCCTTACACAAGTTTCTAAAGGCCGTTCTTATGTTAGCCAACCTGGCATATGCTGCTGATGTTATCCTCTTGATATGAGCTTCAGGGGACAGGTCTGGCTGTGGTTCACACTGACTGGTGCTGTGGTACACACTGACTGGTGCTGTGGTACACACTGACTGGTGCTGTGGTACACACTGACTGGGGCTGTGGTACACACTGACTGGGGCTGTGGTACACACTGACTGGGGCTGTGGTACACACTGACTGGTGCTGTGGTACACACTGACTGGTGCTGTGGTACACACTGACTGGTGCTGTGGTACACATTGACTGGTGCTGTGGTACACATTGACTGGTGATGTGGTACACATTGACTGGGGCTGTGGTACACACAGACTGGGGCTGTGGTACACACAGACTGGGGCTGTGGTACACACTGACTGGTACTGTGGTACACACAGACTGGTGCTGTAGTACACACTGACTGGTGCTGTGGTACACACAGACTGGTGCTGTGGTACACACTGACTGGGGCTGTGGTACACACTGACTGGGGCTGTGGTACACACAGACTAGGGCTGTGGTACACACAGACTCGTTCTGTGGTACACACTGACTGGTGCTGTGGTTCACACTGACTGGAACTGTAGGTCACACTGACTGGAACTGTAGGTCACACTGACTGGAACTGTAGGTCACACTGACTGGAACTGTAGGTCACACTGACTGGAACTGTAGGTCACACTGACTGGTTCTGTGGTTCACACTGACTGGAACTGTAGGTCACACTGACTGGAACTGTTGGTCACACTGACTGGTTCTGTGGTTCACACTGACTGGAACTGTAGGTCACACTGACTGGAACTGTAGGTCACACTGACTGGCACTGTGGTTCACAATGACTGGAACTGTAGGTCACACTGACTGGAACTTTTTATTATTATTTTATTATATCTACCACAGACGTGGCCACACATTTACAATGCTAACCAGCATATATACATTTTCTTCTGTCCTCCATGGACAGGGTTAGAGATGTGTTAAACATATAGTTCAGGGATTTATTGAACAATCAACCACAGAAAGTGATTCGGTACTTTTAAAATGCTAAGCACAATGCACATTAATGGCAGTTACATAGTGTCATTAATGTGCATTTACAACGGTGGAATGTAATTCTGATCAGCTTCCATATATACTTTATACACATACATACATACATACACGCATATATATACATACATATATACGTACATGTACATATATACATACATATATACACACACATGCATTCACATACATTTGTCTCTTTTACTCTGATAGGGTGAGATAGCTGATAGTGAGCAATTAAGCACTTAATCACTGAAGGTGATTAAGGTGCTTTTACAAGCTCAGGTTATATAGTTACACCACATACATACATTATATAATTGATACATTACATGGTCAATCTTGGGTACAAGTCCAATATATCATCAAGTGTTCCAGTCTTCATATAGTAATTACAGAATTACATATAGTAATTAGCCCAGGAGGGCAAAAGTCAGTCAATATGGGACATTCTACACTATAATGTTCAAGAGAGTGCATGTTTTCTCTTTCACAAAGTTGACACATTGTGTACTCGACTTTTGGGTTTTGAGAAAGCTGCCAGATACGTCTATATCCCAGGCGTATTCTGGCCACTATAACATCACATTGCCGGGTTCTTGTTCTATTAGTCCAATATGTGAATGTCTCCTCACGATATCTATCATAATATTTAATGCTACAACTTTCAGGTCTTTGTGAATTTGTTAGATCGGTGAGATTTTCACTAGATATTTGTTTAAGTATTCTCTTTGTCAGTGCTAATGAAACACCCATATCAATTTCTGCCACTGGTTTTCTACAGGCTGTCTTTGCAAGCATATCAACAGTGTCATGCCTTGAGATGCCAACATGTGATGGTATCCATAGGAATTTAATTTCAAATCTGTTTCCTTTAGCAGCTAAAACATTCATTCGATTATCACTGACTATTTTCTGGGTGTCACTACTATGTGCGTTCAATGCCAGGAGTGCACTCTGCGAGTCACAGTATATAAGTCCACTGCCTTTGTCTTTTAAAAATTCAGTGGCAAGGTATATGCCTGCAAGTTCGGTTTGAGTTGTACTTGCCCAGTCATTGACGCGCTTCATTGCTGTATGTACGAGAGAAGTTTGTTCAAATATATTACATGCACATCAGGTACATCGTCCACCTTCTTCTACAGAGCCGTCGGTATAGCACTGATACACATCGATACCCATAATCTGAGTACTCTCAGTGATGCATTTCAGTGTTAACTGTTTTAATAATGTAGAGAGCACACTATCTTTCTTGGGCGCATTTACAAAATCAACTGATAGATCCCAGTTATCCCCTGGAGTAATTGGTTGATTAATCATTAATTGAGTTGGGTACATATTCAATATTTTGATGGAGTTGGCTACCTTGAAGAATCAAAATACATAATCAGATTTCGTTCTTCTTCTATAAATCTCAGGTGAGTGCAGCATATTAGAAAGTTTAGCTTGAAACTTTATGTGTTGTCTAGATCTACTCAATGCCTTCACGCCGAAAACTGTGCTAATAGACAAAATTCTCTCACTTATGGTAGGTAATTTTAACTCTACTCTCATATTAACTATTCTCGTGGACTTTGGAGCCCCAAGGATGAGACGCATAGCATCATTTTGCAAGGTTTCAAGAGATTTCAGCTCTTTGTCAGTATACAGTGTGAGATGTAGAGCATTGTAGTCAATCACAGAGCGTATAAATGATACATAAAACATTCTAGAAAGTTTCACGTTAATTCCATGATTGACACCAACAAGGACCCGCAAGGGCTTTAATCTCTCCCACAGTCTCCTCTTGAGAGGAGAAAGGTACCCAGGGTCGTTAATGGGGACACCAAGGTATCTGTAAGACTCGCAGTTTTCAAGTGCTCGCCCATCTATATAATTGGCTGGTGGAATACCACACGGGAATGAGGGCACGAGTTTCTGTACAGAGATAAGGAGGCCACATTCCTCAGCTCTAGTAGCAAAAGCATTGAGCAGAACTTGCATTCTAGCCTCGGAGGCAGCCTGTAAACATATATCATCAGCATAACAAATGACAGTGTCTTCATTATTAGTTGGAAGATCTTTAATAAGTTTATGCATCAGAACGTAGAACAACAAGGGGCTGAAGACCCCTCCTTGTGGAGTTCCCAGTTCAAAGTGTTTGCTCTCTGTGCTTTTAACACCATTTAACAAAACATATGCTGCTCGATTAGACAAATAGCCCTTTATCCATTTCAACATTTTCCTCTTATTCCCAGCTCGGCAAGCTGTTCTAGTATGATTTCTCTGTTTGCTGTATCAAAAGTTGCTGCTAGGTCGATGAAGACTGTTTGAGGGGAAGCTTCAATATGAGCAAAGTACTCAGCAAAACAGTATTGTGTACTGAGCCCAGGCATAAATCCAAATAGTTGGGGTGACAGGTGCTCCTGTATACGATACATGAAAACATGATAAGAACAATGCGTTCAAGCATTTTACAGACAGACGATGTTAGAGATATGGGTCTATAATTATCTGAGTGTGGTTTGGGGATGGGAACAATGACACTCTTTGTCCAAGCATCAGGTAATACTCCTTCACTTAAACTCATTCTGTACAACACTAAAAGTGAATTACCTGGTACTTGTGAGACTAATCTCAGTAGACTGTAAGTAATACCGTCCTCTCAGGAGCAGTTGATTTTCCCATCTTTAGTGCATGATTTAATTCCCATTCAGTTACATTATTAAGGTCCGACACGTCGATAGCTGTACAGGCAAGATTAATGGTTCGTTGTCTGTTGGGGCGTGTGTCATTAAGTTTCTGCTGTATGTTAATTGGGAGTGAGCTGTAGCTTGATGTTAGTGCCCATTGATCAAGGAGAATGTTTGCTTGTTCTAGTGGGCTGTGGTGCAGTGGTTTAGTTGGGTTGCTTATAGAGATTTTTCGTATCTTTTCCCAAACTTCAACAAGTGTTGTTTGTTCATTTATACTTTGTAGGAACTCTTCCTAATGTTTATTACGTATAACGTTGCTCATGTCTTTCACCTCTCTATTTGCAACTAGAAATGCACGCCGCTTTGGTTCGTTTGTATGTATGTCCAAGTTGCTTTATTCGTTCATGTTCTTTAACAAATACGGGGTCAAGGACCAACTTGGGTGGTGGTAGGAGTTGTCCACTTCTGCTAGGCTTACGACCTGTTCCCCAACACACCCATGTGTCGTAGTAGGTGGAGTCCCACCTGAGCTGCCATCAGGTGCAGACGTGTCGTCTGGCCGCTCGGTGGTGGTTGCCAGTTTTGGCCGTTTGGGGTCGTGTGTGTCTGCCCACCTGTGCTGACGTGGATTTCAACAATGGGGGTCCCCCTCCCTCCCATACTGCGGGCTCAGTCTGTGGGCTTCGAGTTTTCCAGCCGGGCTGGGTACCCGGAGTTGGCGCGGGTGTGTGAGCTGCTTACTGTTCCTGTGATTGACATCTACGGAGTCGAGCTGGTGACGGCATGTCGAGTGATCGTCAAGTTCACTACGGAGTTGGCGTATCGCGACTTTCTCCGTCGTTACGAGGGGCGGACATTAACCCTGCCGGATGGTGCAGGCACTGTTGCAATCTCTGATCGGAGTGGTGCCCTCACCTACGTCAGCGTGCATGGGGCTCCCTTGGAGTTTCCGGAGGGTCTGCTCCGGCGGTACTTCGGCCGTTTTGGCGCAGTGATTAGTGTGCGGGTGAATGTGGTATCTTCCAGCCCACTTAAGGGTGTGAGGACGAACATTCGCACCCTGGGCAAAGGCTCCGGGAGGATATTCCGTCCTCTGTGCGTCTGATGGGGTACACAGTTCATGTGTTTTACGCCCGCCAGCCTCGGACGTGTTTTCGTTGTGGTCTGTTGGCCATCAGGCTGCTGACTGTTCTGCGCCGGCCGCTGCACCCGTGAACCTCTTCAGTGAGGAGGATTTTCCACCGCTTCCTGTGGAGGAGGTTTCTGTGTCTATGGACGACTCTCCGGCCGCGGATATGCCCCCTGTGTCGCCTGATGCGCCCCCTGTGGTGGTGGCTTCTCCTCCGGAGGTTGTGTCATCTCTTAGTGATCGTCATGCTCCGCCTAGTGTCTGGGATTCTTCAGCCTACATTGTGCTCGAATCCCTCGTCTTCCTCTGCTGCATCTGACCCTGTCCCTACACCCTCGACGTCTGTTCCAGCTGGGCTGGGTGATGGGGTGGTTCCGGCGCTTCCCCATGTGTCTGGCCTGGTGCCCCATGTGGTTGAGGATGCTGCAGTACTGCGGCGTGCGTTGTTCGCCCGGCTTATATTGAGCGTGTGTCTGAGTCGGCCTCCGGGTCTGATGATGTGCGGCCCGTGCCTAAGCGTTCCCGGCGTTCGTCGTCTGCGTGGGCGGACGTTGGCAAATTCGACGCTTGTGAGTCTGCAGGCGACAGCGGGGTGGCTACGGCTGCATTGCGTACTACAGTGGCGGTGGAGGTGCATTTGCCAGAGGATGCCTGTGACGGTCTTTCGGCCTCCACTTCCGATCTAGTGGCTGCGGTTCCTGCTTCGGGTGCATTGCCTGCCTCGGATGGCTCCGGTTCTTCGTGGGGGGTGGTGCCCCCTGCTGAGGTCCGTGGTGAGCGGGATGGCCTTGTGCTGCTGTTGAAAAAGACTGCTCGCTCTGGAGATTCTGTGCCTCTTGCCTCGGTCCCCGGTTCCTCGACTACGGTTTCACCACCTCTTCCTTCTGCGGCCGTCTCTTCAGTGTCTCCTGCAGTCTCGGTGGAGGCATTGCCTTCTCGTCGTTTGTCCCCTGCTCCTGTGCGTCCGGCGACGCGGCCGTCTCGGCAGCCCTCGTACGCTTCATCGGTGTCGTCTGCTACGTCGGAGGGCGTGGCTTGTGCTCCCCAGCCTCGTTATGCGATTGCCTTTGACCTTCGGAGGTACCAGTATCCGCCTGATCTGGAGATTCCAGAGTTTATGCCGGCTCCGCGGCAGCTGGGGGGTTGTCGCCCCACCAAAAAGGAGTAACTGCTTTGGGAGGGCTATAAAAGAATGTATCCCTGTTAAGTATCTTTCTCCCGAGGAGTTGGTTTTTTGTTTGACCCATGCTTCCTTTATGTATTGTGGGTTGTGGGTTATTGCCATTAGTGTGCATGGTTGTGTGGTGTGGGTCGGGTGTATGAGTGGGTGGGGTGGGTTTGTTTACCGGTCCCTGCGTGCTCCGGTTTGTGGTTGTGGGTTTCTTTGTGTGCGGTGTGTGCAGTGTGCGTGTGTGTCCGGTTCCTGTGTGTGTGTGTCTGGTTGTGGATGGTATGTTCCTTTATTATGTTTTGTGGTTCTTTTGGTTTAATGATGTTGTTTGTGCGCTTGTTTGTGAAGTGCTGAGTGCCCTTCAGGCTTTTGGCGTGTATGTTTTGTTGTAATTTTATTTTCCTGTCTTATTATTATTGTTATTATTGTTATGGTTCTTATTATTGTTTTTTGTTCGTGTTGGTGCCTCTCCGTGTGTGTTTACGGTGCTGGTAGCCTTGTTCTGTTTTTTACTGTTTTAGTGTCACTTCTGTGTTGTATTCCGCTGTGTTTGTCTTTATTATTTGATATTTGTTTTTGTACTTATTGTTGACATTGTTTTTTGTAAATTTTGTTTGTTTTGTGGTCGGCCCTTCCGGACGGCGTTTTTTTTTCTTGTGTTTATGTACATATGTCCTTTATGTTTTTTGCACGTGTATGCTTTCTTTGTTCTGTCTGTGGTTTTTGGTTTGTTTTATTGTATTTATAAGCATGCTTGCATGTAAACATCAAAATAAAAAAAAATGTGTCGTAGTAGGTAGTAATTGCATCAAGGAGATCTCTGGAGAAGGCTTGCACATTCGTTATTGTATAACCTTGATACCATTTTGAAACACAATCAATAAAGTGGTCATGCAAGCCATATGGAATATTCATTTTCCATCTCTGATGTCTATTAGGTACATCACACTGTACCTCATAGGAAGCAGAAACTGCATAGTGATCACTAAGTGATTTACCAACGAACATTCCATCCTATCTTGCACAAGGTTTCTACCCATTACATAATCAAGTCTGCCTCCCAATAAATGAGTTTGGGTATCCGTAGTATACACGGTTAATCTGTTGTCATAAACATATTTTATAAATTTGCATCCATTATCGTTGTTAGTAATGTCTCCCAGCGTAATATGTCTAGCATTAAAATCTCCCATGTATATTGTCCCATGATTGTCTACATCTGGGAGCAATGTTACATTGAGTTTCTGGCTTGTGGCATATATGTTGAGGATGAGAAGTGGTCTGCTGCAGTTTGTACATGAAAGCGATGGTACTGTGTGAGTATATTGTGTGACGTGCTCACAAGAGTGTGAGGTAAATCACCTCTGATGTATGTTAATAGGTCTGTGGCATTGCTATTAGTATAGGATGCATACCCTCTGATCTCTGGTGGGGTTTTGTTTACCATGTTGAACGTGTAGGGCTCCTGTATAGCAATTATATCTATGCTGTTACTGGTAACATTTGCAATTAGATCATTTAGGCTTTTGTTGATGCTACGAATGTTTCAACTGAGGAACCTAATGGCCCTTGTGTCAGCAGCAGCCATCGTCTTGGTGTTGTTCCTCCGTTGGACTGGTGGTCCCATTGCTGTCCTCGTCCCACTTCCACAATGTGTTAATTAGTGACTCTACGATGTAAAGAGCCGCACCAACCTGGTGTTTGGTGTCGTCAGTAATACCTGGTGATGACCGCAGTCCCCTGATTACTGAGGAACTCGGGATGGTTCGTGAGTGAATGTTCTCTATACGTTGCATGACATAAGCACTGTCACGCTGAATATTTAATATCATTTTCATTCTGGTACTTGGCTCGAACGCGTTCGTTAAGGTCATTAATCATTTTAAAATATGCTGATGCGGATCGACTTCCTTTTCCAGTTAATGTTTCTGTGTCACTAACACTGCTGTCATCACTGAGTTGACTGACAACGTCGCTGCCACCGCCTCCGTTGTCACTCTCATCTTTGCCGCCGCCGCCGCCGTCACCACCACTGCAGGTACCTTAACCAGCGAGGGCCACGGCAGTGACACAGCAGTGTGGAGGCTGCTGTATCTCTTGTGAAGGAGCCCGACGTAGCGTCTGTATAATTTCGGCCAGTTCTGTTACCTGTGCTTGCAAGGCTGCCAAGTGTCCTTCAACTGTTGTCTCAGCCTGTTGTGTGTTGTCAGAGGCGTTGCTGGTACTGTCACCGCAATGGGATGGGTCAACAGTACTAGAGCTGGCATCAGTAGGCACTTATTGTGTCTCGGGCACTTGCCTCCTTGTGCCAAGGGAGGCTGGCCGTTTGGTACAGTCTGAGTGCCAGATGGTGACTCCTTCCGTACCACATCTGAAACACTTCAGCGGCGGTTTAGTCGGAGCCATAGTTTCATGCTGTTGCCATACTTCTGTTACAGTGTTCTGTTGCTCCTGTTCCAGCTTTCTTTGGTCTCTGGTCTTCTTATACTGACAGTCCTTCAGTGGGTGAGGACCGGAACAGAGAGCACACTTGGGTGTGGGGCACCAGCAATGCTTAGCTATGTAGCCACTGCCACAGCACTCGTAACACTCCACAGGGTCTGGCTGCCACACCCTGAACGTGCTGGGGCGCGCATACAACCCACAAAACCAATACTTGTCAGGTGGCGGATCAGGCTTTTTCCAGACTATGATTATTTGATCAGTAGGCTTTTCATTCTTGTTCAATCGTCTTGCTTTGTGTACCCCGTCAAATTTCTGTACCCCGTCCCCGTCCACCCACGCTAGTGGATACCCGTGACTGTACCTGTAGACATGGTATTCATCCATCTTCTTGTTTCGTGTTGGATTATCTAGAAAGGAGTGCAGTACATCACCTATTTCCCGTTGTAGAAGAGCATGCACAATATGCTGCTTCTCTCTTGAAACATACACATATGGGGAGTTGACATGTGGATGTACCACGCCTGCAGAGCCAGGTGGGCTCTGCAGGCATGGTTACACCGTGGTTACACCAAACTATACATATAATTTTTAAGTATAAGAATATTAATTTATATATGAGAACAAACCAATTTTTAATGCACAGTATGTTAAAGTTTATGAATGCGTCAGGGGACGGCCGCTGCTTTAAGCAGCCTTGTGTGAGAGCGGGTTGCCTTCAGCCCGTTCCTATAAACAAATGCCAAAGTCCATTCCATGCACCCGCCAAACCCCCTGTTTATGAATGAAAAAGGTTTACACACGACTTACAACTGATTTCGTTCAAACATTTGCTAACCTATGCCTAAGTATGCACAATATGCCAATATATTATAATATTAATTTGGATTTGAAAAAATTCCCGTTTTGAATGAACAGTATTTAAAAATTTATGAATTCGTATGTGGGGTCGACCGTTGGATGTAATGGACTTCAGTCAAGGACGGGTTGCAACGCAGTAAATGCTTCAGCCACGTACTAAAAGTACAAATAATCGCCAACAGAACTGAAGCACTTAACCTAACCTAACCTGTGCCTAAATACGTACAATATGGTAATATATAACAATATTAATTAATATTTGAAAAAATTTATATTCTGAATGAGCATCATGTTAAAACTGATTAATGCGTCTTTGGGGTCGATCACTGGATGGAATGGGCTTGCTCTGAGGACGTGTTGGCTCCTGACGTGTGAACAGTAGAGAACGTTTAGGTAACAAACATGTAGCCTTGTAGGTATGCTCACCTTTAACCTGTTTCTCCACTTCTTTATCATGAGCATCTGTATTCCAAGAGCACTAACTAAACCTGGGTTTATATTTTCTGGCGAGTGTAAAGTTTAAGACGAGAGTATTGTGGCACCCACACTGGAGGGCTGGAGCAGGAGCCCTGTACTGTGGTCCGGGCAGCTTTGGTCATTATGGCCTCTTAGCTCACCTCCCGCCCACACTGGAGGGCTGGAGCAGGAGCCCTGTACTGTGGTCCGGGCAGCTTTGGTCATTATGGCCTCTTAGCTCACCTCCCGCCCACACTGGAGGGCTGGAGACGGAACCCTGTACTGTGGTCCGGGCAGCTTTGGTCATTATGGCCTCTTAGCTCACCTCCCGCCCACACTGGAGGGCTGGAGCAGGAGCCCTGTACTGTGGTCCGGGCAGCTTTGGTCATTATGGCCTCTTAGCTCACCTCCCGCCCAAACTGGAGGGCTGGAGCAGGAACCCTGTACTGTGGTCCGGGCAGCTTTGGTCATTATGGCCTCTTAGCTCACCTCCTCGCCGACTCCTGTCCAGGTATTCTCCTCATTGTTTTTCTCCCGGCGGCTGCTGCACAACATCATAAAAACACACTACCAAGTTTTACCCGGAGAGGAGCACTTACCCCCGCATACTCTAGTATGTTCCGGGTGCCATGAAAGGTGCCATGCATGTCTGGAGTCATTACAGGTAACGTGTGATGCTCTCACCTGGCACCAGGTCTGGGGTCATCACAGGTAACTTGTGCTGCTCTCACCTGGCACCAGGTCTGGGGTCATCACAGGTAACATGTGATGCTCTCACTGGTGCCAAGCTTTTTACAACCAGCTTTATGTTGAGAATCTCGTGGTACATCTTCATACAGTCGGTTCTCAAACTTTGTTCATTCCATCCAGAGGTCGACTCCAAAGACACGCTCATGAACTTTTACATTCTATTCATTAAACAAAATCAAATATAAATTCATATTATTGTATATTAGCATAGTGTGCATATTAAGGCATAGGTTGGGTTTGTTAGGTTAGGTTTGGTTAAGTGTTAATGTTCAGTTCACAATTACTTCTGTTTTAATACCTAGGAGAAGCATTTACTGAGTTGTAATTTCCAACATTTCTTCTGGCAAGGCTCGTTAATGCAGAGGCCGTCTTCCTAGTCGTATATATAGATTTTAAAATGCTATTTAGTAACAGAAATTTGCTCTATAAATTTTCTTTATAAATTAATGGTATTATATATTAAAGTTGTAGGTATAGACTGTGTGGTTTGTAAATGTCTTCATTTCTTTTCTTAGTTGGAAGTTTTGAAGCTTCATTTACAATGTCATTTCCTGGTCTTCCTTCATGACTTGACACCGAGTTAAAGTGTATTTGATGACCTTGACGAGGGAGTGTGTCTGCTGTCGGGGTGTCTCTCTCACTCTAGGCAGTCACCACCAAGTATTAGTAGTGATGGACGTTACTTACGGTAGCCCTACGGGTCTTCACTCAATTCTCGTGGTGCCACTGTTCACAAGGAGAGTCTCTCAGTCTGTCTCCGGCCGGCCTCGTAGCCTGAAGATGAGTGAGAACACGATCTCTTCACTTGATCATGTGCCCGCCCCGACAGAGGGCTCTACCACTAACTGAAGGTCCCCAACTGGTGTTTTCAGTGTCCAGTAACACCTCAGTGGAATTGTAGCATTATAGTAGCAGTGGCCCCAAGAGAATACTAATAAATTTGGTATCAGGTAAGTATATGTTAAATCACTCTCTCTTAAATAGTCTCAATAGCAACAAAGTAATGGAGGGATAACACAAACACGAAGGTGGTTTTGTAGTTTACTTAAAAGATTAAAGAATCATAATTGGATCAACAACATGGCGAAGGAATAAATGAGCAGCCTTCTCTCTCTGCCTCTTCTCAGTTCTGGAACACTCCGAAATGGCAACACTCCCACACTGTCATGCGTTCCCACGCTCCAAATGCAGTGTTATCGAACGTTTGGCAGCCCGCGAGATACCACGCCCACTCACTCTCTTCACTGTACTCACACTGCTCACTATACTCTCACTGTACTGGCGTGAAGCGCCTATTATTCCTTCATAACCACAGTATATCACAATACTGGCATAAACACAGTAAATCACTAGACATATGAATGCACTATTCAATACTCCAGTATATATAGATCAGTTCATCAATATTTATATTAACAAGGTAACACTGGGCACACAGCCTTACACTACTTAATTGTACATTTATATATATATATATCCTCTGGCACAAACTTATATTAACAATGACACTATATTATCAATATATTATAATTTATATTTTTATTATAAATATAAATGACCTCGTCACGGTAATCTCTTCATCAAACCACAGGTGTAATCACACACCATATATATATCTCGTGAGAGCTTTATAGCATCTCCCTTCACAACTGTCTAACTAGAAACATAGACATTGGTGAGCCCTGCTCACGACATAGAAGATACTCTGGCTAATAGCTAACTAGAGGAATGGGAGGGAAACATAATTACCTACTTCCACCATCAACGATGTGGACTCGTCCTCTGTTGAGGGTTGAATTGAAGCTCCTGGTCCCGGCTCACGACTCGCTGTAGGGAACACCCCCCCCCCCACACACACTGACACTCTTTCCAGGAACTCAACCAACACCCAAAAACGCGTCTTCTCCGTACTGCTACTCTCTGCAGGCTCCGTGCTCCTCCACAACCTCTTGAAGGGTTGGAGTCGGTCTCCTGGCCGTCGACTTCTCCTTACAGCTACGTCTGCAGTCCTTACTCCTGGATGCAGTCGTTCGTATTCCCAGCTAGTTTCTTCTTCTCCTTCCTCACAGTGAACTGGCCCAGCCGCTACGTCATCACCCAACTGGTGAAACTGTACAGTCGTCCCTGACGTCACTGCATAGACTTCACTCTTGCTAAGCACCTGTCACTGGAGCACTTGTTGCTCGTTTCCCGTCAATTCCTTCTTCTGTCCGCCTCACAGAGTTCAGGAAGACCTCACAGGATGCTTGCAGACCATTGGTGATGTGTATATCCACCGGAGAGGGGCAAAACTGTCAGACTGACAGGACCCCCTATCTCATGTCAGCTCTTGACGACGTGTCGTATCTAACTCCCTGGCACCACGGGGCGCGCCGCCTGGACCCCCTTCCACTCGTGACGTCATACTTGCCAGGGGCGTTTCTCATTGGCTCCCTGTACCACGTCACCGTTCTTGACCAATCTGGTGCCACTGACGTCATAACGTCTATGCAGGAAAACGTAGGGGCCGGCGCCATCTTGGCGTCCAAAAGGGCCTAAGCCACTGGCCAAAACCTCTCTTTAGCTAATTTGTCGCCAAGGCGAGAACACCTCATGCTCCACATATGTTAAATTGTTCCCTGGAACGCAGAGAACGTTCGGGTAAAGTAGATATGACTCTTAAAGCTGGCGTGGGAGAAATATAAGGGGGGAACACCGTCACACTGCTCAGATGTTTGTTGTCATTTAAGTTCTCTTGTTTTAAGATTTCATTGGAAGTTGTAGACTGTATGATAAGTTAGGCATACAGCAGAGCATGCCGAAAGCCTTTTGATTATAATTATTTCTGTTTACAGAGCTGAACATCCGTTTGAAAATCTCCAATTACTATAGAGGGTG
>WNGS01120460.1:0-11567 GCA_020271785.1 Procambarus virginalis
CCCATTCGTGCGTGAGGAACTGTAAGGGTGGGGACGCAGACCCCATCCCGGTAACGACGCTGAGAGATACTGGGGCGGAATTTACCTGGTGAGCAGAACCCCTTTTCCCTGAGTGTCACGAGAATACCTTGTGTAGGTGAGGCAAGTGTGAACACTGTGGGAAGCCCAGTGCAGATGCCCCTACTCCGGGTAATCCTGAGTTCGGATTATGGATGCCAAACCCTAGTAGTGGGAGACTGTGCATCGATGCCCAAGATAGAGGCACAAGTCATCCTTGGAAATGACGCGTGTGGAGGACGTGTCCTCCCGAAACTCTTGAAGGACGAGGAGTGCTTGGAGCATTTCGAGAAGAAAGGCGGAGTGTTCGACGCCTATGGGGACGAGAAAGGAATCGCCATGGAGGCGGCGTTCCCTGTATGTGCCGTAGTTCCGAGGCAGGTGCGACAGACGAGGAGGGCGTGGATCTGATAAGGCCGACGAGGAGACGTCCGCCGGCCTGGAACTGATCACCTCGTTAAGGAACCCGAAGAGCAAGTGGAGGGCGAGGCAGCCCAGATGGTGAGGTACAGGTGACCTCACAGGTTCTCCAGGGATGGACCGCACTAGGCTCGAGGAGCTTCAGCAGGCAGAATTCCCCAATTTAATCCGTAAGGCAAATGAAGGACGTGATAGTCCTGAGAAGCCCACTCACTTTACAGGCATAAAGGCATACTAATGAGGCAGTGGAGACCTGTGAGGATAGAGGCCGGAGAGGCATCTCTAAGTACAAGACAGCAGGTAGTGATGCCGGCCCAGTGTAGAGCGACAGGGTTGGATCTGTCACACGCTGTTGCCTCTGCGGGTTGCCTAGGGGTGACCACGAGGCGACGTTCAACGTCGAGAGAAGTGGCCGAGCAACTACAACGATTATTCTCTTGGGTGAGGAGGCCAGGGAAAATCAGGCTGACAGTGGAAATATGTTCCGGTCTGAGTGTGTCAGACGAACAGTGACGAGTTGGGGAGTGATGCAAATTCGGTCGTTGCCCTACCGATCGCAGTCGAAGGGGGCGATCAGAAGATTCCACTCCACCTCAGAGACAGCTCTGAGAATGTTCTGCGTAGAGCAGGAAGACGAGTGGGAAGAGACAGCGGGCCCTGTTTTGTTGGCCATTTGCAAAGCAGTGGCAGAAACCGTTGAACTTCTCACAGTTCCAGCTGTTGAACGGACGTGAGGTGTGGAGCCCTCGGTCTGTAGTAGGTAAGCAGTGGACGCCCAGGATGACCTTGAAGACGGTCTGCAGACACATGAGCAGTGTCACACATTGGCGGCTGCAATTCTGGCTGGAAGCCAAGATTTTCAGTGGAAAGGACAGAGTAGTCGCTGATGCGTTGTCCCGCATGCACTAACCAGACATGACTCTTATTTTAAGGGGAGGGGTATGTGACGGTGTTCCCCCCCTTCTAATTCTCCACGCCTGCTGTAAGAGTCAATTCCACTATTCCCGAGCGTTCTCTACATTGCAGGCAACATTGAACATATGGGGGAGAGAACAGTATTCTCGAAGAGCCGAGAAACTTCGCGAAAATAGAACATTTTGGCCTGTGGCATAGGGCCCTTTAGGGAGCCAATTATGGCGCTGGCAAGTCTGATTCTCCGCCAAAACTGTTGTGACGTCAGTTGGCGCCAGATTGGTCACTGCCAGCGACATGGCACTGGGAGCCAATGAAAACCAACTTTGGGAAAAGTGACGTCACATAGGCAAAGGGGGTCCGCCCGTGTTGGCGCCAGGCGACATCAGTCTTTCACGGCACGTCCGAGAGGTAGTACGCACGATCGGTCATCCTGTCAGAGTGACGGATTTACCGAACTCCGGTGGATTTAAGCGTCTCCAGTTGTTGGCACGCACTCACTGTGAGGTCTTCCTGCAACCCAAAAGTGGCTCAGACAAGGAATTGACAGAATTTTGAGCAACAAGTGCTCAGGGACAGGTGCGTTGCAAGAAGTGGGCCGTGGCATCGACGTGTGTCGTCGTCGGCAGTTCACCAGTATAAGAGGCAGCTTAGTGGCCGGGCACCCACCGTGAGTGAACCAGGTTGACAACCTTGTCAACCAGGTTGAACGTGTGATCGGCGATCCTGACAAGTTTGACAGTAACCCCACCTTCGTGGAACCCTACGAGTCAACAGTGGATGCAAGCACGTCGAGAAGTCTTCCCAAATACCTAGCGATATATCTAGACGACGAGGGAATGAACAGTGAAGTGAGCTTCAGAGCTCTGAAAGCGGGTGCTGTGCGTGTGTCGTCCGGGACGACTGATAACTTCAGTGACTATCGTAGTGGTGATAGGCAGTTACTCTGGGAGTACAGTGACAAGGACTAATTGGGAAACGTACGACGACAGCCGAGACGTAGGCTGGCTGCCGTAGTTGGGAGGAAAGTTGACGGCCAGGAGACCGGACTTCAACCCAGCGACGTACTGTAGGGAAAGAAGCACGGACCTGCTGTGTACAGAAGCGGCGAGACGCGACATCCTAAGGCGTGGGGCTTGTGAGTCTGGATGAACGAGGCGAGAGCCTGGACCAGGAGCTACAACCCAACTGTCATCCTAGGATAGGTGAAGTAGGTGTTTACAGTTCCCTCCCATTTTCCCCTTTAGTTAGCTATATATATATTCTTGTCAGGATATTTTGTATGTCGTGAGCAAGTCTCACCTGAGTTTAAGTCACAGTGAGCACAGTATGTGGTGAGGCTACCCAGAGCGCTCACAGTATCAATTTACATATATATCTATGTGTGGGTGTGTGCAAGCACCAAGCTTAATCAGAGAATTTACTGTGACTACTATTATTGATCTGTGTTTATTATTATTATTATATATATTGGTAGTAAACCAGATATGGTGTATTTGATCTCTATAATCTATTGATATAAATGCCTGTGGATTAATCTCCATAATCTATTGATATAAATGCCTGTGGATTGATCTCTATAATCTATTGATATAAATGCCTGTGGATTGATCTCTATAATCTATTGATATAAGTGCCCGTGTGTTGATCTCCATAATCTATCGATATAAATGCCTGTGTGTTGATCTCTATGATCTATGGATATATATATGCCTGAAGTTTGATTATTGAATTATATATGACATGACTGTGTACTGAATAATATCATATACGCGAAGTGATTGCCAGTGATATCTCTTTAAGAGGAAGTATAAATATAAAGAAAAGTTCAGCGATCAAGTGAGTGCATTCATAGTAAATATTATTAAGAATAGAGTAATCTTTGGTACAGTGAAAAGTCACTGTGAGAGTATTGTGAATATAGATGTTGATCGTGAGGCCAGTGAAATCATAAGTAAGCCATGTGAACGTTGAATAGTGTTTTGGAAAAAGTTAAATAAACGGGAATCGTGACAATTAGAAAACAAGTACTAGTCTGTTCCACGATCGCGAGGGCCCGGTCAGCTGGCATTCTGACAGGTGACACGTGCCGATGTTGCCATATGGGGCGCTCTAGAATATTATGCTATGAATGGAGCGATTGTCATATATTAATTCTGATACATTGATGCATATATATATTTCTCGTTGTCTTTTAAGTAAAATACCAAAACTCTTTGGTGTTTGATATCATCCCTCCATTTATCTTGTGACCGTGTTATGATATAAAGTAGAGTGACCTGCCTGATACCACATAATTGGAATTTGCTCTTGCCACAATTACACAACATCACTGTAGTGTTACTGGACACAAGAAAACCAGTTGGCGACCTTGAAGGCTGTATAAGAGTTCGGTGTCGGGGTGGGCCTCAGATTGAGGGAACGATCTGTGCTCTCACTCATCTTATAATCTAAAGGCCGGTTGTGAGATCGAGTGGGATACTCTCCGAGGCCAGCAGTGAAGCCTAGAGGATTGAGGGAAGACCCGACGAACAACGGTGAGTAAGGGTTATTGTTGGAGCAACCACTTGGGAAGGAGATCCAGTCTATTGTTGCTTTGACCCTTCCCTAACGAGAACACCGTGAAACCCCGACACAATGCACTTCTAAACCTCAGTAACTAGGAGCCCAAGCGAACACATCATTAGCTATGCGGATGATATACTGATCCACACCAATGGGTATACCAACACCCATAATGTTCTGAACTCTGTATTGCACACATATGTCAGGAACTAGGCTTGGTCATCTCAATAGAGAAAACAAAGATCCTGAACCGACGCCCCCCCAGGCGGGGTGGGGCCGTTCGCAAAATGCAGTTGTATGATGGCTCTCTGCTCGACTATGTAACCAGATACAAATACCTTGGTCTTGAAGTTCCACTGTACCGCAATGTTGTAGCCAGACTGGGGTCGCCAATGTAGAGAGAGGCTCCGTGCTCTCAAGGCTGTGGCAGGCTACCATCCAAGCTATGGTGCAATTGTGAGAATTGTCAAAATGATGTATCTCTCATATATTAGGTCTCTGATTGATTATGCTGCACCCAGGCTTGCTCTAGTGCCTGAGAGAATGCTTGGAGGGCTGGAAAAGATGCAAACGAAGCCATGAGGAATATCCTCGGATGCCCCCGTACAACTAACTTACTAAACATGAGGAAGGAACTGAATATTTCATGTGTAAATGATCGTATCACTGAAATTAATGCTTAATTGGTATCAAGATGCTTAGGCTAACCCACCCTAACCCCTGCACTGAAGCCCTCCAAGCCTTCTTCCTTGAAGGTAAGCATCCCTCCAAATGGATTACTGTAACTGCCAATGTGCTCAGAATGTATAACTTTCATCACCCCCACCAAGAGCGACAACAACAACACTTCCTGCCCCATGGGAGATCACTCCTTTCCAAATTACTGTTCCCCCTTTCCCACCTAAGAAGCTGATTATAGAACAGGCCTTGCTTCGACAAGAAGCAAAGTACAATGCCTTAAGCCAAACTAATGCTTTAGTTAGAGAGCGCTCCCTTTCCCAGATCATTTACACTGATGGATCCTTGCATCAGTCCTATGGTGCAGCTGGAAGTGCAGTTGTTGTGACTGGGAGAGATGGTTCCATCTCCCAGGAGTGTGGAGCGAGACTAAGTAACTGGGCCTCCACTCTTCAAACAGAATTGGTTGCCATAATCCTTGCACTAGAGCGCGTATATGAATCCAAAGATGACACGCTAATTGTAAGGACTCCTTGTCATCCTTGACTGCCCTCAGCTCCCCAAGGCATAACTGTGACGTGCTTATCTCTGAAGCTAGACACAGATATAGTGAAATAATCAATGATGGAGTCAGAGTTTGTCTCCTGTGGATTCCTTCCCATATTGGTCTCCGAATGCATGATAGAACTGATGAGCTAGCCAAGACTTTTGCTCGTAAAGAGTGAACTGATTACCAACTTGGACTGCCTTTCAGCAGCCTGAGGGCAGTAAAATCCCAGGAACATCAACTAAATTTCGGAGGCTTGAGGCAAAGTGAAATTCACACCAGTTACTCCATCTATCATCATTCTATTATGCATGAAGAACCGCACGTCTATGGGTCCTCCCATAATGTTAGCAGACTTCTAGATGTTACCACTGCTAGGCTTAGGCTCGGCTACAAGTACCTCTGGGAGTTTGTAACATCTGCTGATGTAGATTTGACTAAATGTAAACTCTGTCAGCAGAACTATTTACATTACGTCATTATATAATGGAATGTGAAAAATTGCGGAATTTAGAGATAACCCCATCAATAGTGTCCAAGAAATGTGTAAGTACTTCATTCACAATGATGTGCTGCCCGAAATTTTAGCGAAGTATCCAAAATTTGCTTACTGTCGGTAAAGCATGCACATGACTGTAAAGCTGCCGCCCAGTTGGGTGGGTGTGGTGCCAATGACTGTAAAGCTGCCGCCCAGTTGGGTGGGTGTGCAGCAAGACTAGTAACTGTGTGACTCACTATAGATGTAAAGTGCCTTGTATAGTGACTTTTGTGAGCCTCTTGTAGTGTCACTTGTGACACCTCTTTGTGTCACTTGTGACACAAAGATTCTTGATGTGTGTATTTTGTGTGGGTGATTAGATATGTATGTGTATGTATATGTGTATACGTATATATATATGTACATGTATGTATATGAGGGTGTGTACATGTGTATACAACATTGATAATTTTGTATCTAGCGTCAAACATTGTTATTTGCTTAGCTAAACGAACTAGAGGGTTCAGTTCCTGAACCGATTATGTGCCTCTGTAATCCTTTACACCACCGCCCACGGGATGGGTATGGGGTGCATAATAAAGAAAGAAATTGAATTGAAATGAACTGAAATGTGTACAAGTCACCGTCATCAAATTAAACTTGATACACTAATTGTAAGTGACTCTTTATTATCCTTAATTATTCTCAACTCTTTAAGACATAATTGCAACATGCTCGTGTCTGAAGCTAGATACCAATACAACAAAATTATTAATGATGGTAACAGAGTCCATTTCATATGGACTCCATTTCTGAATGTGTGATAAAGCTGATGAGTTAGCCAAAGAATCTGCCGTTACAGGAGAGTATAATTGAGTATAACCTTGGATTGTCAATAAGCAGTCTGAGAGCAGAGGAACGTCAACAAAATCTTGTAGATTTTATATATAAATATAAATATAAATATGTTATTCAGGAAAGGTACATACATAGAGAGATTTTACATAAGTGGATCAATTTATAGATAGAGCTAGTACAGGTACATACAATGCCTAAAGCCACTATTACGCAATGCGTTTCGGGCAAGAAAACATTAATATCTAAAACTTAATACTAATTGGACAAAAGGAATAAAATGTTTTGAGAACAGATAACAATAAAGGTACAAAAAAAAGGGGGGAACATGACTGAAAAGCAGCACAAATACAATATGTAGACAAACAGCGTTGAATAAAAAACAAAACAAAAATAAGATATGGGTTGACAATAGAGGGGTAAGGTAGGTTACAGGAGTTTATCAGGTAGTGTTTAGTTTTAATCTTAAACTGGTTGAGAGAGGTACAGTCTTTAACATGGTTGGGAAGGTCATTCCACATCATTCTGGGTCCCTTGATTTGTAGAGCATTTCTAGTTTGGTTAAGTCGTACTCTTGGAATATCAAAACTGTATTTATTTCTGGTGTGGTGCTCATGGGTTCTGTTACAGCTTTCAATGAAGCTTTTGAGGTCAGGATTGGCATTACAGTCAGCGTTTTATATATGTATAATACACATGAGAGAATGTGCAGTGACTTAATATCTACATATTGAGAGATTTGAGTAGGGGTACCGAGTGATGTCTGGGGCCAGAGTTGGATTTGAGGCAGTAGTCAGTAATTCCAAGTAATTAAAACCAGTAATTCCTTCTTCATCATACTATCATGCAAGAGGAGCCACACATCTATGGTTCATCCAATAAAATTAGCAGACTTCTAGATGTTACTACTGCTCGGCTTAGACTCGGTTACAAGTATCTCTGGGAATTCTCATTATCTGCTGATGTAGACCTGACCAAATGTAAACTGTGTCAACAAAATTATTCGCACACCCTCCGTCACTATGTGATGGAGTGCGAAAAGATACGTGAATTCAGAGACAGTTCTATAATAAATGTTCCAGAGATGTCTAAATATGTTATTCAAAATGATCTGCTACCAGAAATTTTAGCCAAATATCCCCAGTTTGCTAACTGTAAGTAGTAACTAGGTGATTGTAACCTATCCACCGCTGCCCACTGGATGGGGGGCGGTGTGCAGGACAAACATATTAATTGTGACACTAGCTCTCCACATAGCAGACTTCTTAATTTAGAAACTGTACTTGTGGTCGATCTCGAGCTCATTGTTGATGTGACGATGTGCATTAAATTTTGTAACTAGCTCATGTAACTTGCTTAGCTAAATGAATTGTAGGGTTCAGTCCCTGAGCCCATTATGTGCCTCTGTAACCCTTTCCACTACCGCCCACAAGATGGGTATGGGGTGCATAATAAATGAACTAAACTAAACCCTAATTTGTATATTTTCTGTATAAAAAGTAGTAATTTAAAGCGCCACATGTACGCAATCACAATGAAATACAAGTCATTCCAGAGCTAAGTCATCTCGTATCAGGAATGGTTGAGGGCCACAGGGCAAAGAACCGGCATGGCAAGCGGATCGGATTGAAACTTTTAAAATACTGAACAATTTGGTGGATGTTGATCCAGACAATTTCTTCAGAAGGTCAGATGTAACACAGACAAGTAGGACTGAGGACAGAGGATTCTCGCACTTTCTTACAGTCAATATTGACTTATTAAATACGTGCATATGTGACATACTAAACATACTAGTTTACCTTGAAAAGCTTCATAGAAAACACCGACCTTACCTAACCTTCTTAGTATGTTAAGATAAGCATCTTATTGCTTCGTAATTACAATTATTACTTAACCTATTGTAGGTATAGGTCAAGTAATAATTGGTTTAATGGTTTAAACCGCAGGGTTTAAACCCATGGAACAGCCTACCCGCCGAAGCCGTAAATGCCAAAATTCTGTCAAATTTAAAAATCCAGGTTGAAAAAAATCATCAAGGCAAATGAGCGGACTCCTGACAAGCCTCCGGCTTCCTGTCCTCGTCGAGGCCCTAGTGTTAGTGGCCCTCAGGTAAATATTCCCAAGTGTATGAATTAATAAATAATAAAATAATAAATAAATATGTTTATTCAGGTAAGGTACATACATACAAGGATGTTACATTAATGGATCGATTTATAGATCAGCTAATTATAGAGCTCAAAGTACCTCATACCATTTGGGTTGAATAATTATGGTATTAATGTATTGTATACCAATTCCTATGTACTTGATTGACTTCATCTTATTATTTTAGAGAATTCAATTATAATAATAGTTTTTAATTAAATTTATAATAAAATGTTATTGTTTATTTGTTAATTAATTAACATATTGACTGTTAATATACAATATATTGTTAATTAATTAATGTTATAACCACCTTTTTAATTAATAAATGTTATAATTAATTAAAAAAAATCCCAGCACAATGTTTGACTCCCCAAAATACGAAAATAGTGTCACGTAGGCTTACGGGCCCCAAGGTTGTGCTCATTCCTCTACATTCCTACACTCTCTGCCTTCACTCCTACAGCTCTCAAATATTCATCAGAGAAAATTGAAAATATTCCATATTATCAACGACAGTTGCTCTTTGTCAATTTTATTTTATAATGTGTATGTATTATTAGGCGTCAAAATGTAAACAAACTCTTCGAAACTCAAAGGAGTGTGAGTTGTGTTTATTTATCGTTTATATTAGTATATTTGATGAGGTTTTATAGTCTGTTTGATATATCTTAATCCATCTGACCTAAATCTATGGTAATATTTCACTATGTTAAGATTTGTTTTCAAAATGTTTAGTATATAGGTTGGCAGCCTTGCGTTCGAACAGCTGATCTCTAACATTCATTCATGTTTTTAAAAACTATTACTTGGAAGCTTACTAAAGTAAGGGAATTTTATACATACTGTTTGACTTAGCAAAATAAAAAAAATGATTGTTTGTGTATTTTGATAAATAAAGTGTGTTAACTGGCGGGTCATAACTTGTTATTTTTTTCCTTGTAGGAGAGTGGCGTTACCAATGAACGCGTTTGTATATTATTTCGGCCCAGTCCAAGTTGGTATCAGAGGTGTGTTTAGATAATGAGTTCTGTGATCCAGAAGTTGGGTAGACTGGCGGTGAAGACGTTCCGGCGTGACCCCCAGGTGTCGGAGGCGGCCTTCACCGCCTACTACGAGCAGCTCTACTCTCTCCTCAACACCGTCACCACACACCACCTTAACCTCGACCCTCGACTCATCCAAGACAGAGGCACTTTCAACGTAAGATGTCTTATATAATTCATTACTCTAACGCATTTGGTTACATAAGGCTATATAATTACTATCAATATATATATAATATATATGTGTGAGAAAGCTGCATGAACGCGCAAGCCATAGATCACTTAACAACTCTTTGACCCGGCCAGGATTCGAACCCATGCCGTCTAGGATCACCCCTAAAGGTACACAGTACCGTGACCACCACACCAATGATCGTCTATATATAATATATATGTATGTACATTTACAAAAAATTATTCTTAATATCTCGGTAACTCCTACGTTTATTTATTTTTATTTATTTATTTATATACAAGAAGGTACAATGGGATTGTGAGGATACATAGCATAGTAATTACATTCTTGTAAAGCCACTAGTACGTGAAGCGTTTCGGGCAGAAACGTATTTTTCATCAATTATTTCATCGTATCAATTTTGGGTATTGATTGGTCTATAACATTTAGCTGTACATTAACCTAATGGGTAGCAGGATAACAATGTAGGTTAGCTGTGGTTTATTATTTTACTCTTCAGATAAATCTATTTAGCTGTCTGCAGGTATTGGGTTCTCACATCATTTATAACTTTTTTTTTTATTCTCCCCCCCCCCCAACTATTTGCCAAGCTGTAATAAATTTATGCATAATACATTAGGTTGGGTTAAGCTGGTGGATTATTACCACAAATTCAAACACTGGAAGTAACTGTTTACAGAACAGCGAGGGTATAGTGTCTTGTCAACTACAGTAAGCTGGGGTGCCAATCTCTATTTTACTCGTTTACAAGGCTGCCATACTACGTAAAAACGCCACACAAGAAACAGATAGCTCTTTGGTGTTCCAAGAGTCTGACTTTATCAAAACAGAAATGCCAAGCAAATAAAGGGTCCTAAATTATGGAATAGTCTTAAAAAGATTGCACAATAAAATATTGTTTAACAATAACAATTTAACTTTAACAATTTCAAAAGATAACCAAAGCCATACCTAATTTATATTGTGTAGTTAATGTGAATGATGAAGCTGTCCACTCTTATGTAATTACTTTTTACCCCATAGAGCTTCAAGACCCTTGGTTATGGCACCTCTGTAACTTCTGATGCAGCCTCCAAAATTCTTGGAGAATATGACTTTCTTTTTTCCAACTCGCCATTTCAACAATACTTTTTTGGATGATTAGATATGGTTAGAGTAAAGTTAGGGAATGTAAAATTAGGTTTTGCTAATATAGTACAGATTGAGAGCCATTTGAAAGTACTATACACTATTTACTACTTGTGCCTGCAGAATCGAGCTATTAGCTCTTGGACCCCAGCTTTCTAACTATTTTTTCCTCTATTATGTCTACTACATATACAGTATTTCTCTCTAACACATGTACACACATACATTAATTAAAGGAAAGTATTGGAAAGAAATTATGAGACTGATAGAGTGATCAAAGCGAAAAAAACAACCTAAATTACTACCTGTACAGTCACATAAGGAAAATGTCTGTGAACGACCAAGTTACAAGACTATGGAAAATAGGATGGGCATATACAGAAAACGAGGAAATCTGTGAGGTATTGAATGCCAGTGTTCATACTGTTCACAACCTAGCCTGAGCAGCTCCCATTGTTAGTCTCTCATCTAGGATCATCTCTTCTATCAGATATATTCCGATTCGACTGGTGTGGGGAGGGGAAGCACACGTGA
>WNGS01120472.1:0-20259 GCA_020271785.1 Procambarus virginalis
CAAACAAACACACACACACACACACACACACACACACACACAACACACACACACACAACCACACAACACACACACCACACACACACACACACCACACACACACCACACACACAGACCGACAGAATGAGAGGAGGGGATGAACCAGCCTTGCTTGATTTGATATTACCCTAAATGAGTCGGATATAAGGGAAGTTAAGTTGGAAGCCCCCTGGGAATGAGTGATCATAGTGTATTGAGCTTTGAGTACCTGGTTGAGCTAGGAATTATCACCCCCAAAAAAGAACTGGGAACCAAAGGCTGGGCGTACCGAAAGGGAAAACTATGAGGAGATGAATAAATTCCTATGGGATATACATTGGACACAGAACTCGGAACCAAGTCCGTACAAGACATGATGGACTATGTCACCCAAAAATGTCAGGAGGCTGTAAGCAGGTTTGTCCCAGCCCAACAGGAAAAAACAGAGAAGCAAAGGAAGAATCCGTGGTTTAATAGGGAATGTATGAAAGCAAAGGAGCTGAACAAAAGGGATGGAGGAACTTCCGTAATAAACAGACACCAGAAAGTAGAGAGAGATACCAGAGAACCAGGAAACGAGTATGTCAGTGTGAGAAGAGCAGCTGAGAAAAGGTATGAAAATGATATAGCTAACAAAGCCAAGACTGAACCAAGCTACTACACAGTCACATCAGGAGGAAGACAACAGTGAAGGAACAGGTGATTAAACTTAGGGTGGGCGAGGACAGGTACACAGAGAATGACAAAGAGGTGTGTGAAGAAACAACAACAAAAGGTTCAGGAGGTCTTTACAATAGAACAGGGAGATATCACGGCGCTGGGAGAGGTGGCAGCAAACCAGGTGACCTTGGATAGGTTCGAAATTACAAGAGATGAGGTCAAAAGCACCTATTGGAGCTGGATGTGAGAAAAGCTGTTGGGCCGGATGGAATCTCGCCATGGGTATTGAAAGAGTGTGCAGGAGCACTTTGCTTACCACTCTCCATAGTGTATAGTAAGTCACTGGAAACGGGGGACCTACCAGAAATATGGAAGACTGCTAATGTAGTACCAATATACAAAAAGGGTGACAGACAAGAGGCACTGAACTACAGGCCAGTGTCCTTAACTTGTATACCATGCAAGGTGATGGAGAAGATTGTGAGAAAAAAAGTAACACATCTGGAGAGAGAGACTTCGTGACAACCCCAAACATGGGTTCAGGGAGGGTAAATCTTGCCTTACAGGCTTGATAGAATTCTACGATCAGGTGACAAGAATTAAGCAGAAAGAGAAGGGTGGGCGGACTGCATTTTTTGGACTGTCAGAAAGCCTTTGACACAGTACCCCATAAAAGGTTGATGCATAAGCTGGAGAAACAGGCAGGAGTAACAGGTAGGGCGCTCCAGTGGATAAGGGAGTACCTAAGCAATAGGAAGCAGAGAGTTACAGTGAGGGGTGAGACCTCAGACTGGCGTGAAATCACCAGTGGAGTCCCACAGGGCTCTGTACTTGGACCTATCCTGTTTCTGATATACGTAAATGATCTCCCAGAGGGTATAGACTCATTCCTCTCAATGTTTGCTGACGACGCCAAAATTATGAGAAGGATTAAGACAGAGGAGGACAGCTTGAGACTTCAAGAAGACCTGGACAAGCTGCAGGAATGGTCGAACAAATGGCTGTTAGAGTTTAACCCAAGCAAATGTAATGTAATGAAGATAGGGGTAGGAAGCAGGAGACCAGATACAAGGTATCTTTTGGGAGATGAAATACTTCAAGAGTCAGAGAGAGAGAAAGACCTGGGGGTTGATATCACGCCAGACCTGTCCCCTGAAGCTCATATCAAGAGGATAACATCAGCAGCATATGCCAGGTTGGCTAACATAAGAACGGCCTTTAGAAACTTGTGTAAGGAATCTTTCAGAACATTATATACCACATATGTCAGACCAATCCTGGAGTATGCGGCTCCAGCATGGAGTCCTATCTAGTCAAGCATAAGACTAAACTGGAAAAGGTTCAAAGGTTTGCCACCAGACTAGTACCCGAGCTGAGAGGTATGAGCTACAAGGAGCGACTGCAGGAATTAAACCTCACTTCGTTGGAAGACAGAAGAGTTAGGGGGGACATGATCACCACATTCAAGATTCTCAGGGGAATCGACAGGGTTGATAAAGACAGGCTGTTTAACACAAGGGGCACACGCACTAGGGGACACAGGTGGAAACTGAGTGCCCAAATGAGCCACAGAGATATTAGAAAGAACTTTTTTAGTGTCAGAGTGGTTGACAAATGGAATGCATTAGGAAGCGATGTGGTGGAGGCTGACTCCATACACAGTTTCAAGTGTAGATATGATAGAGCCCAATAGGCTCAGGAAACTGTACACCTGTTGATTGACGGTTGAGAGGCGGGACCAAAGAGCCAGAGCTCAACCCCCGCAAGCACAACTAGGTGAGTACAACTAGGTGAGTACACACACACACACACACAAACAGCCCTAGAAACAACACAAGCAATAGAACATAAAACACACAGCACAACAACAAAAATTCACTCGGAACACACACACAAGCACACTGCCCAACAGGGTGAAACCGAACACGGAGACAAAACAGACATAGAACCGCAGACACGGTAACAAAATCATAGACATAGAGTATACAAATAAACGCAGGCACTAACGATACTTGTCCGGAAACTCCTTTGCTGGGAAACGCAAACAGTACGCCTCCCAGACCAGCTGGATGTCTTCGGACACCAGTCTACAGGAGACGCACAAGGCCGAGGCATCCAATCAGGCACCCCATAAATAAACCCCTTTAATCTCGGTACCCAAATAGTCGACGAGCACCACGGGCCCTCACGCACCCTGTCGTCCCAAATGAGGTCCAAAACCAGTGACTGAGGGACCACGCCCCCGTCGGCCGCGAGCACAGAGAAGGGGGTCCACACTAGGTGGTTATGCACTGGAATCGGCACTGGGAGGTGCTCCAGGCGCCGCACAGGGCTGTGTACCAGCCGGCGCACGAGGCTTCTCACGAGGCTTCATATGGGGCTGAACACTAGGGGAACCCGCAGAGGACACAGATGAGTCGAGGCCCCCGCCACCGAGCATAGAAGCAGAGGCACCTTGGCACACATCCTTCCATAAGACCACGACGAGGTCTCGGTCGGCAGGAGCAACCTCCCACCGTGGGGAGTCATCAGCAGTAGGCATAGGGGGCGACTCCGGAGGCAGCACAGAGACCCCCACAGCACGGCCAACCTCGGAAGGAGACGCCGGATCAACGTACTCTTCCACCTCCACCCAAGGTACCCCACGAAGGGGAGACACACTTGGGACTCGCCTCGAGCGCTTGGAGACGGGCTGCCGGTAATCTGAGCTATCACCCCCACCATCCTATAACACAGCAGAACACTCCAATGGATGCGCCTTCAAGGCCCGGCCCCTGTGAACCGCAGTCTCCATGGCCGGGGGCACCGGACCACACACAGCAGGAGACTCCTCGCCGCGAACATCCAAAGGGACAGGAGATGCCACATTCAGGGACGGAGCAGGCATGGGCCGCCGAGAAGGGGCGGGCTGTGGCGATATGGGCAGGAACGTCGGAGATGGGGAAGCCGGTGGCGGGGGCGGGGAAACCGTGGCGGGGGCGGGGAAACCGTGGCGGGGGCGGGGAAACCGTGGCGGGGGCGGGGAAACCGTGGCGGGGGCGGGGCCGCCCCAACCCCCATGTCAACATCCACACCACCATCCAACACCGGGGCAGAAACCAGCAGGGAATCAACACATGGTTCATCACGTTGAGACAGGTCTGGGGCCGACAGCGGGGGAAAATCCTCCTCCTGGAATAGGTTGACATGGGTGACCAGGCGCTCCTCACACCCTGCGGCCAGGTGACCCAGAAGGCCACACCGGAAACAAGTCCGAGGTTGTCCTGCGTGAAAAACACTAATCGGGAACCCAAACAGCATGATGGAGGACGGCACAGAATCCCGGAGGCGCATGGCAAGAGTGCGGGTCCCACACGGGACCCCCTTCCATCTCCCGGTAGGAACAGCATTCATCCTCACATGTAGAACTCACCCAAACCGGGCAAAGTAACGACGTAGGAGATCCTCAGAGAACTCAAAAGGCATCCCATGCATTGCCACATACGTCGTGGCTCCATAACGGTCGGAGAGGGTTACCGACCCACCATTTCCAGGAAGATCGAATGAGCGCCCATCGTAGCGCGTGACGAGACCTTGATAAATCGCCGGGGAGTTGAACTTGACTATCGCCCGCCGTCCGGCAAGCACCTGCACACCACATACAGACTTCACTGGGACACGTAGCATATCAATCATTACCACTTCCACAACGTGGTAGGAAGCAATCCCAGAAAACTCCAGGCCAATGGAGGCCTGCCTGGTGACAGGGGGCACAGGCCCCCCCCCATGATTGCAGACCGTCACGGCCCCAAGGGCCCCCCCCTCAGCAAAAGCACGGGAAACAAGCCACGTCAGCAGCGACAGCCAGGTCCTCACTCATCACAGGGTCGACAACAACTTTACAGAATTATTCATGTGTAATGTCAATATTCAGTTAGTAGCCTTCAGTGTGTAATAGCTGATTCATGTTTTCATCATATGTGATTGTATGTTTATTCCTTAGTTTGTGATTTAGTGCTTTAGTTATTTAGTGATTTCTGAATGATATAACTCCAAGTTTTTAATTAACTACGGTATGTAGGCTGGCTGCTCAGGTACACCAACCCAGTTGTTGTGCAGATATAGATCTATGAGCCATGTAATTCAAGTAGAGCTGATTCATTACCTAATTTATTGAGCAAGTAATTTACCAGCATTGTATTACTTAGTAGTTTTAAGTAAATGATTGGTTAGTTGTGAGTTAACTAGGCCTATGGTTGGAAGTGTTGGTACCAGAGCGAGGTTGCTGTGAACAGATTTGAGGTGTGGGAGGCAGTTGTTACAAGGTGATGAGTGGATATGATCGAACCTCTCTGTTAAGTGCAGCAACTCATATCAAGTTCAGATAAGTATTGTTTAGTCTAGAAACAGTTTAGTCGTACTGGTGTCCAAGTGTGATTCCCGAAGTGGAGAGTAGTGAGCCCTTTTTCCTTGGTTGACTTGTGTTTACCTGACATTTGTCTTAACTACTGGACCAGTCACATTTACGTAGTCTATAGTGTCTGCATGATTTTATTGGTATGTTGTGCTTCGATTATATTACTAGTGTGAAGTTGAATTAATGTCTTACTCCCCTCCGTAATTATCCTTGTGCACAGGAGAGTGTTGAGACATTCAGGGGATACTGAGCTTTCAACGGGCTGATATAGGCGGCACGTTACATATTGTGGCGACAGTGATAGGACCTTTGACCTTGTATTAAGTCGATTGGTAGAGTGTTTGAACGTCCCGAACGATTTTTAAATAGTTTTTTTTTCACCTTGAGCAGTCTTTATATAATTGCCTGTCATACTTATTATTTCAGTAAACAGTGATTTTATATTATTGCTTGTGTTTTTTCATTGCATTCTGGATGATTTTAATTTTAATCACTTGCTTATGTTATATATTAGTCTTTAACCTTGACTTGAATGCAATAATATGTAATATTCAGTGTTGTTTTTTTTTGTTGTATATTTTTGTACTTAAGATACTTATGATCTTGACTTCCTAGGTACTTTACTGATCTTCTAAGCCTAGTGACTGTGTTGCATTTATAACCTTCGAGAAGGACAGACCGAGTTAATAAGGTCGTGGCATCTTATTCAGCACTTCTTGAGTGAGGTAAGTGTCATTGATTGTCGCAGAGGCCATGCTATTTCGTGTTTACACTTTTATTTAGTATACTAGCTGTACCCAGCCAAGCGTTTCTTGGCCGGGTACAGGAGATTACAAGAACTTTTGTAGATTAAAGCGTGTGTTGTTCCTACGTCCTACAGATGGCGCTGTTTTTCAAAATAATCATGTTTTTTCCTGTCACAGGTGAGGCATGTATATAGTAGGTATATAAAAACGCTCGCCTATTCCAGTGAAACGTTGTGTCAAAATTTCAAGGCAATCAGTAAAAAGGTTTCGAACATTTCCCTCACGTGAAAAACACATGAAAAAAGAAAATATATGCTTTTCAAAAAAAGCATGTTTTTTACCGTCACAGACGTGATATCTATGTATTGTCACGGTAAAATCTCTAGGAAGAGATTCGTCCTACTCCATTATCGCCTATTCTACTCATTCACGTCTATGTAATAAAAAACTGCAGCCAAGAACAACAACAACTACTTCCAGACGTCTAGACAATACCACCAGTCTACCAGTCGCCCTCCTGCACCATGGCCCGTCACCCCACCTCGCACCTGGGTCGCTGGGAAGCCACGCCCTCCATAACAAGCAGTTAAAGGAGTTGGTTCATAGTTTAAAGAAGACATCAGCGCCCTCTGCTCGGCCGATATTCTGTATAAATAGGGCTACCATGCTCTCTAAGATTTAGATTACTCCTGTGTGCTCAACTGAGTAGACCTGTTGACACATCTCGGTGTGGTAACAGATTTAGTCAGACTAGCTCATGGTATTCTGCACCATATATTATTTTGCACCTTAACGTAACGTAAATTTGATTATTCATCTTGTTTGTTTTGCACATTTTGTATTAAAGCCAAGCCTGGATATTTTTTGTAATTTGCTTAATTTATTTTTAAAGTAAAGTATTTTTAAATGTTTTTCCCCTCTGCTGTATCCTCCAGTTTACCACACTGTGAAGACACCTTTTTCAGTTTCTTTTTTTTCTTTTTTGTTTTTAAATATTTTGTGACTGGCATTACAGACTGCACCACCATCAACGTTACCGTCACAGTATATATAACCTGGCTGGATGCGAATGGAACGTTGTGTGAAAATTCCAAAGCAATCGGTGAAGAACTTTCGGAGATTAGCGATTTTGAACAAACGAACATTTACATTTTTATTTATATAGATTATTCAAAATGCCACCCAGTGAATCGGTGAACAATATATATCACCTCATTATGGATGCCCTAGTAGCCAGCGTGTTAGCGACTCCTCCTGTGAAGAAAATATAAGACCTCAAGAAGGTAGTTCTCGTCGCTGTTGCACAGAAATTGGAATTAACTTTCCATCCTCACTTGTTGTAGAGGTTGATTGTTATTGATTGACAATCAATGATTGACCATTGGTTGACCCTGGTGATTGTCATTGTGGAGCACTTGGTGGAGGAAGAAGGGTTAGACCAGGAGGCATAAGAGGAGTTGAATGAAGGATCTGGCGATTCCTTAGCATTGAAATGCTTGGTGTTGAAATTTCAACAGGAACAGACCAATCAACTGGCTATCGGTCGGCAAATGGAGGCTTATAAAAATGTGTTAGCCCAAAGTAGGATTACTGCGGGGTTAAATCCTAGCGTGGATCCTGAAAATTACCTTGCAATTGATAATTTACTTAAAGAGATAGTGTTACCTAAATTTACAGAGTTTTTCTTGTTATTTTTACAAAGTTGCAACCAGTCTTAAGTGGCCTATTGGTCAGTGGGTAGTTAGAATGCAGTGTAGTATAACTGGTAAGACTCAGGAGACTTTTGCTTCCTTTTCCCTGGCTCAGAGTTTTAATTACAAATTTGTTGAAGATAGAATTTTGAATGGGTATAAATTAAACCCAGAAGCACACCGGCAACAATTTAGACAGTTTAAGCGTACTGAAAATTAGTATTATGCAGGTTTTCTTAGGAAACATGCAGCAGTGTTTGATAGAGAGCTTAACTTCACTAATGTAACAACATTTGGTGGCATATGGGGTATCTTTCTCAAAGAGAAGCTACTATCCTCTTTGACCAACGAAACTGCAGCCATGATAGCTAAAAAATGTTAAACAGTTAGCAGTGCTAACAGATGAACATAGCTGCTGCACAAAGTGTCTTAACGAGCACAATATAATTTTATCAATGTCAATGCTAATGGTTCTAGACCCCCTATAAGATTACATACTCAGAACTAATCCCACTCCATGCCCAGTACAACTCGGATGACTTTCCCTAATTTTAAGCCACCAATTCAGAAAACTCAGTCTGGTTTAAGACCTAATAATAATGTTAGAAATTCTACTTCCAAGTGTCCGACTTGGCCACAATCTGACCGTGTGTGCACCCATTGTTATAAAAACCCAAATTAATCATTCATCCTATTTACCGAAATTCATCCTATTAATTTAAGTCTTCAGTTGTATCCAGAACTCAAGAGTGTTTAGTCTTGAGAACTAGGCGGCAACCCATGTAATCTAGTTTAGTATCAGTTCGGCCACATTGGAGGACTTGTTACAGACCTTACCTTTATACTGGCCTGATATTTTGTGGTAATGGCAGTTGGAAGCCAGTAACTATGTTGAGAGTCACTGGTGCCCCTCAAAGTATTATTGTTTACAGTGCCTTATCTGATGTAGCAAAGATTGATACTAAAGAGTATGTTTACATTTTGCCCCATAACTCTAGTTGCCACTTCGGGGGGGAATAGGGTTTTTATGTAGCTTCAGGGCACCAATCCCCCCAGCCATTGGGCATGAGGAGAAGGCACTTAAGCATATTTATTTTCCTATCAACACAAACTAAAATATATATAAATGGTAGATGGCATCTCAATCCATAAGAGTTAAGATGATGATAATAACATGGACAATTATTTGTATTTTGTTTTTCTTATGTAAGACACAGCACAGAATGGGAGAGGTGCACAGTATATCATTAAGAAAGAACTAAAGCTGAGAGCAAAACAACAAGCTGCCTAAGCAGCAGGATTGGTGACTTGACAGCAGCATATCTGGAAAACAATTCAAAGTGTCGCTCCTAGCAAGGACCTGGAGTGAGAGGGTAGTCATGTATGTGCATGGGCTCCCTCCGGCCGCGGCCATACCCACTCGTGGGCTCTGGCCAGGTCATCCACCCTCCTATGAGGAACCATTCGGAGAAGTGGTACTCCAGATGATGGCTCTGCTTAATTGTCATCTAGCTGCCAGCTATCCTGGTTGCGGTTCACCTAAACAAGATTATATTGACCCTTATGCGCTCATTGCATGGTGATCCTGGGACTAAGGTGGTCTGCCTCTTGATGTGGATGTTATGGGGGACTTGTGATTGCTCAGTGAGGGCCAATAGCTAAGGTCAAGGAGTTCCTAAAGCAGTGGGAGTTAGGTTAGGCCCAGCCTGTAGGGAAGATAATTACCAGCAAATAATACTTGTCCTAAATGAGTTTGTAGTCTAAAGGTGATTAACCTTACTCCACTCTAAATAGGGTAAAAGGATATTCCTAATATGACCTTAAAACTTATTTATTAATCCCCCCCAATAGCCCCATATACAAAAATACAACAATTTACTTTACAAACTCTATCTTACATTAACCTCTTGAATCCACATAGGCAGGAGACAAGGATTACAGCCAGAAATCTAGTGGTAAAGACTACCTTCCCGAAGGGACACTAGAACACACTTAGGTTTCACAGTAAACAAAAGCAAACGTGGTCGGCCACTCCAAGAAGACTCCACTAAAATTCCTAGAACACGGTGGCACAAATACACAAGGATATAAATACTTAGCTTGGTAACACAGGTTAAGGAGAGAGAAGAAAGGAGGATGAGAAGAGGTAAGGAAATAAGCCCACAAGAGAGTGTGTCTTGTCAGCCTCGAGACCAGCAGAGAAGAGAGAGCTAGCATCTCCCCCAGTCTTCCATGACTGCTGCCTGACGGATACTCAACTGATCGTACAGTAACAATCATCACAAGTTTTCCCAGATATTCATTTACTTGTTACTTTAACAATTCTAAGAATAGCTAACATCTAGCTCCATATTATATCAATATTCAATTAACACAGAGTCTGCTTGTTCTGTGAGCAACAAGATTATTCCTTCGTCTGGGAAGGGGAGACGGAACATAAACATGTCCACTTACATAATCCAATCCTATCAATAAATGTTCTGATATTTACTTAATTAAGAACTCACACAAAATTACTCAGGGCCTATCACTAACAAAATACTTGACTGACAGATCCCTGCATGAATATAAAAGAACCCAATTTGACCTTTGGTTTCCTGGCAGTGCAAATTAAGAATCCAGAGTGGTTACATTCCCACTTCAGAGAAAAAAAAATGTGGCTACTAGAATAGTAGTCATATTTTTTGTAAGATCATGCAAAGAAAAAATAATCAATAACAGAAAATAAAAAATAAAAAATATATATATACTCTGAAAGAAAAACACGCAAAAAGGGAAAGAAAGAATTTTAACTAGGAATATTTAATGTCACAGGAGAACCTAAAAGAAAAAATAAACTAAAACATGACAGTTGGTACATGACTTCCTGTGGCTCAGATGGATGTTACTCACCTGATGTGCTGTCCCATTTACCTGTCATGTTTAGCCAACCCGGTAAGTGGAAAAATGGTAAGGTTGAAGTCCTGTAGGTATAACGCCTACCTGAGGATCCGTTTATTTTTCTCTTTCATCTGATGGATAAACACTAGTGGGTTATGGTCCATATACGCTGTCACTATATTAGCCGTGAGATATATTTCAAACTGATATTATCTTGCCGAGGTAACACTTTTCCTTGGCCCACTTCATAACCGAGGTATGTCACTGTGCCTTGGCCAAAATTAAATTTTTTCGTGTTTAACATTAAGTTTGCACTTTTCAAAACTGTGAACAACTGGCATAACCTAGCTATGTGGTCTGCCCAGATACTATACAAAACCACAATGTCATCTAAATACGCCCGACAATTTGGCACATTTGCCAGCAGAGAGTCCATTAACTGCTGGAACATTGCGGGAGCATTCTGCAGTCCGAGAGGTAACACTTGATAAAAACACCATCGGGGGTTACGAATGCAGTTAGCTGTTTGGCACGTTCTGAGAGTGGGATTTGGTAGTACCCCGGCCCCCCTCGAGAAATCGAACTTCGACACATAGGTGGCATTACCGATCTTATCGATACAGTCTTCTAGGAGTGGCAGCGTGTAGGCATCCACGATGGTACCTTGCTGAGCTGCCGACAGTCTGTGCATAATCGCCAGGAGCCATCTGGTTTGGGAGCCAAAAGGCAGGGAGTGGATGGGGGGGAGGGATGCCTCAGCCAATTTAGCAAAGTCTACTTGCAAGTAGAGTTTGCAAACTAGATTGCAAATTTACTTTGCAATCAACTTTGCAAGTAGATTTGCAAACTTGAAAATTTTTGAAAAATTTCAGCACCACACTTGCAAATTCTTAAGAGATTTGCAAATGTGGTGCAGAAAGCACAGTTAATCCAAACCCATATCAAGTCCAATTTAATTCCAGGTTTTTGCACCCCTTTGCTGTAAGGAATTACCCCTTTCAGGTGTTGATATTATTTTTGGAAATTATGTCGTTATTCCACATGTTGTTGGGAAGATTAGTCCCAGTATTATTGCAGAATCTTTGTGTCAAATCGCCCGAGTTTGAAGTTGGTGTTATTCCTCCTGCTTGCGATGTATTAATTGTTGCTAGCGAAATTTCCAAATACTGTCCTCAGTGCTCAGGTTGCTGTTGTAGAGACCAGGACCCCTTCAGACGTGGAGTGGGAGGCGGATCTCCCAGATATTTTCTGTGTAAACCTGGACGTCGATAGGGAGTCTGCAGAGGGAGCACTGCCTCAGCGTAACGTAGTGGATGGTAATGTTGAGGAAGCCCGCTCAGCAGTTCCTTGCATGCTTGCTCCAGAGCCTGTTTTAAGTAGCTTGGGTGAGCTAAGTATAACCGAGATGTATTGTTCTGAGTGTGGTGAAGAGGTTGTCTCTGTAGCAGATGTATTGGAGCAAAGTTTGGGAGTGTTTCTTGATGAGCGGTGCCGGAGGGGAAAACGGAGATCTGAAGAGCCTTCCCTGTCAGTTGATTGTGAGAGAAGCAACCAGCCATATATCCCTAGTTCCTATAGAGTGTTAAGGCTCAAACTCGCCACACATAACTGTCAAATAGGATATCACTTGGAGGTGACTTGTGCAAATTATTTCTTCAGTGGGCTTTCCAAGCAGTTACCTGGAGCTTGTTATTGTTTGCGTAAGTGAATGGCAGGTGTCACCTTTGGAGGTTTCAACTGAGGATGACCCTATAATTTCAGGGAACTCTGTTACCGTGGCATAGGACTAAGTCTGTACATAGTTTTGGTTTCCCGGTGAGTTTGACCACTGGTGGTCTAGTATGTCAGGTTGTTAAGGTTCTCAGGAATGCAGTTCTGACCTTGGATCTTTTACACCTCTTGGGAGGACTGTGGTGTTCCAGTACTTATAATGCTTTGTGGGCTGGAGTATATCCAAAAGGCCAGAGTGAGTTTGTGAGATTTTTCCACTTGTTGGAACCCTGGTTGATGGGAGTCCAGACATGTCTTCAGTTATCTCGGGATGAGAATATTCTTGCTCTGGGGTTGGCGAGTGATTATTTGTTGTAGAGTGTTCTTGAGCGGGTGCCAATTGCCCTAGGGGTCGGACCCTAGGCCTTTGGACCCCTCCGGATGCTCCTGGGTGTTGTCAAGGACAGGGACGGTAGTCAGTCCCAGAGTTAAGGTTGGATTAAGGATCGGGGTGATGTTGTTTTTCTTTGGGACGGGAGGGAGAAGTTTGTCTCTCTCTCAGATGGTATTTGCATAGCCGGAAAGTGGCCACCAGATTTCTAGCCTAAGATTTGTCATCAGTATCACATGAGATGGATGATCTTGAGGTTTCTCGGTTGGTTACTAGAGTGTGCCAACTGGTCTCAGCTGTGTCAAATTGGAGTCTGTACTGTGCATGGTCCTCCTGGACATGTTGAAGATTTAGGTGGTGGTGGGAACACAACCAATGCTAAGCTGAATACTTTTAGTACTGTTGGAGAGTTGCAGCCGCCCTTACAAGAAGTTGTGTGTGCTGGGATGCAACTGCTCCATAATGTGAGTGACAGCAGGTTTGGTAGTGTGTTTCCAGACCCTCCTCCACAGTACTGAGGTCCACCACCCTAATGCCAACCCTGTCCAGTTGTATCAAGTCCTGGAGACCAGTGAGAGGACGGCCAAGGTGTTGAAGAAAGTGGTGAGGTTACCCCACCCTGGTCTTGGTAACAGCAGGAAGTACTGGAGGTGCCTGAGGCCGTGCTCTATGGGACAGAGTTTTTAATACCAAGTACTTGGACTGTACCTTAAGTAAATGACACTGGACCGTTAGATACATTGAGGAACACTAAATTTCATCCTTTAATATGGAAACATGTTATTATCTCATGGGACCAAGAGTTAGTGCTTGTTGAGTTAAATTAAATGAAGTGACCCCATACTCAGAGGTATATTGTGAAAGATTTTCTAGATTTTTGCTTGTGCCAAAAAACAGGACAAAATTAGGGGAACTGTAAGATTCATGTGATGATTGGCAGTGCAGAACCTTGTCGATTATTGGGAGGTGGTTCATAATGCGGTATAAGAACTGTAGTATTTTAAAGACTGGCCGTGTTGCGGCAGGTGCAGTAGTGGGTGTTTTACTATTGTATGATTTCAGAATGTCCTTGAATTTTATGACCAAATTTCATTGTTATTTGATTTGCAGAGTTAAAGAAACTGTCTTGTACAGGGATTGATTGGTGGTGAAGGGATTGATTGATTCATTCATTCATTCACTCATAAAGATTTAGCCACCCAAATGGTGGCACTGGCATGAGTAGACCGTACGTGGAGGCTTTTTGGAGCCCTTACCAGCCATAATACCTGAGTCATAATATATTTAAGTCTAAATTTATATAATGTATTGATTATCCCTCTCCTATACATATTAGATCTAGTAAAGATATTAGGATTCACCCATTTATTGATGCCTGTTATTTATAGTAAGTGATTGGAGTTTGGATGATGTATTTGTGGATGTAAATGCAATATATTGTCGAAGATATATGCAGGCGCCACGTCTGTCCTCTGTCCTTTTGAAGCCTTATGCTTCTGCTGCCATCTTCACTAATTGTGCTGGTTGCTATTTCCTCTTCCTTATGTTTCATTTTTCCTCCCCCTTTCTCCTTTCCCATTGTCTTTCCCACCGACCTTTTGCCATTCTTGATTATTCTTTTCGACATCTTTTGTTTTGATACCAGGATGTTTGGGGAGGCACACTCTCTCACCCTGTAGAACTGTGCCTGACGTTACGAGTGAGGGTACGCTTTTATTGTCAATCCTCGCTTTCGTTGCTGAACCCGATCTCAATAGACTGAAGGTTCTAAAGGTGACGATTGCTGGGCATGTACTCACGATGCACCCCTGGGTGGCTCCATCTTGTCGGGTGTCCTATCCTCTAATTGTGCCTCCACGGTGGGTATGGGGGCTTATTCGTGAATGAAATTATTACCTGCTTGTATTGCCGATTATTGACCCTCTTTTCACTTTTCAGACACATGGGGTGGGCGACTAAGCCCTCGAGATAGACCGTGTTGGAAGACTGGGATCTGTAGCCCACCCTACATTGGGCCCTGACCATGTTCCTTCTCGGACTCTGCTGACACCTCCAGTGTTAACGACGTCATCACCTAGCGTGGCTCTGTCTCTAGTTGTAACAACTGTGCCTTTTACTTTCTCTCTTACTTGGGTGCTCGGCGTCGTCACCTCTGCACTCGCTTACGCATGATTCCTTCCCAATCTCATTCTTTCCAGGCTTTGGTTCTGCTACATGGATGTCACGTTTCGCCCCCTTCCTTATATGATTAGGGATATTCCCACAGGTCTTCGCCCCCCTTGGCGCCACTGCTCGCCCTGGAGCCACCCCAGTCTACCAAGGGCTGGCCTTGAATTGCACCCCTGGCGAGTGGGGAAATCCAATTCACCTGTCTCAGTTGAATTTGCCCGTCGTGACACTGGGAAATTCTTTCTCGATCAAACCAGGGTCGCCAGCTGGGTGCTTGCTCTCATGTCCCAGCAACACTCCTCAAACTTTCAGTGGTCTTATTTGTTATCTCAAACCAAGGATTCAATATCAGATGCAGTGCAGTGCGATATATATATTATTTGGTGTACTCAAATAGCCTTAGAGACGAAGATTTACTCAAACACATAATAAAATTGATGATAAGTTTACTGAAGAAACTTCACTAGATCCGCATAAACAATGATGTAATTGGAGCTGCCCAATGGCGGCATCACTTCTCACGTGCCTCTGGCAACACAGTCAGCTAGACGTTCCAGAAGCTCGCTCCTGGCCTCCTGGATCTAACCACTTCCTCCAGCTGCCCAAAATGTCACTACACCCACGTGTATATATATACATTAACTCACGCCTACGTGAGTAACTTGGCTCCTAGCCTAGATTCTCTACCACATTGGTAGTAATAATAGAGACAATGCTCACGACAATCAAGATATTCTAGCTCACCTATATCAAAGGGGAAATAGGGGAAATTATCTACCTTAACTCTTTCTATGGTGCTTTCTAAAATTATCTATGGTGCCAGATGCTCCGTACGTCCCCTCTCCTCGCTTGTGCAGCAGGTGCTGGAGATTTGGGCATGGTCCCTTCAGGTGAAGAAGTGATGTTTCTCTCTCTGCCCCTTGTGTGGAACCTCGGGTCATTATAAGACCGAGCGCCCTTTCTCCCAAACTCTCTGCATCAATTGCGATGATGGCTACCCTGCCATCTCCCGAACATGTGTACATTACAAATTACAGGAAGCCATCCTCAGTCTGAAGCATCGTGATCATTTGTCATTTTTCTGAGGATAGGCAGCAGGTTTGCCGTCTTCTCTCTTTCTCTAGCATGTTTTATGCTAGTGTGTTGCATTTCCCTTCTTCTCACCCTCTCCTACTTTCTTAGTTTCGCAACCGTTTCAAGGTCTTGGACCTCGACACCTCCACCACCACCACCTCGTCTGCTCCGTCTGCTTCTTTGCGTTCTGGGCCAGAGGATCCTCCGTTACTTTTCTGTCTTGTGTTTCCTTCCTTCTCGGTCTTCCTTATTTCCTGTGCCCTCATTCTTATCGCTTCCCTCTATCTCTTGGTCCTCCTCATCGCCTGTCTGTTCAGGAGGGTCCATCCTCCTCACAGCGTTCGTCATGGTGCCCGGTCCCGTTCTCCCTCTCCTGTTAAAACTGTCGAGGCAGTCGCCCAGTATATTGTTGATGGTACGCCTGTCTCTACGTCAGAAGCGTAACCCTGGCTCCTCTCCTTCCTCCTCTCCGGAAGGTAAGAAGACTTTGATGTATTCCTCGCCTTTTGACACTATCCCTGCTTACCCTCCCTTTTCAATGGTGGGTATCTCCTGCCTCTCCTATAGAGGTTTCATTGGTCTTTGATCCTCTCTTGGATGCTGCCCTTGCTCCAGCGCCCTCACCTGTTTGTTCTTCGAGCCCCCGATTCCTTTGACCGCCTCTCTCCATTTCCTCCTCCTGCTCCAGACTCTGTCCGTTCGCCTCTGGTCCGTCCTCCCACTCTCTTATCTCAGTTATCTATGCTAGCTTTCCCTCTGCCTCGTCACCCTGATTTCATTTATCCTGATCTTGTTCTTCCTTAGTCTACTGTTATCTTCTTTACCTTTGTTTCTCCCTTGTTATCTCTGTTTTTGTTCTCTCTTTTTTAGTCTATGTCTGTTCTTCAATGGAATATTCGTGGTTTTTATGCCAGCTTCCTTGAATTCCAACTTCTGATCACACAGTTTCCCGGCTCTGTGTTTGTCTCTAGGAACCGATGCTTGGCGCTCGTCCTGGTCGCTTCTGTTGTTATTCCTTTCTCTCTTCCTCTCCAGCTCTTGCTGGAGTCCATGCCTCTACTGCTCTCTTGATCCGACTTGATATTCCCTTCGTCCACCTACGTTTTCAGTCGCCCATTCAGTGTTCTGCAACCCGTATCTTTGTAAGTAAATGGTATACAGTCTGTTCCATTTATCTCCCCCTGAATGTCCCACTCTCTTCCTGATTTTAAACACCTGATGGACTCCATACCAGAGCCTTTGCTCTTTTTGGGTGATTTTAACTGTCGGCATACGCTCTGAAGTGATGTTCTGACAATCACCAGGGTTGCCTTCTTGAATTTTTTGTCCTCTCTTCTTCTCTGTCTCTTCTGAATTCTGGTGAGCCCACTCATATTGACTCCCACACTTGCACCCTTTCCTGTCTTGATCTTCCTCTCTGCTCTTCTTCTCTGTATTTGGACTTCACCTGACGGGTTTTTGATGACCTACATAACAGTGATCATTTCCCTATCCTTGACACTTTCTTCTCTTTTCGCTCTCCACTCTCCTTCCCTAGGTGGCAGTTTGCTAGAGCTGACTGGAACCTCTTCATTTTGCATGCTACTCTTTCTGACCTCTCTGATCTGCCTCTCCCCCCCCCCCCCGAGCCCACCTCCTTTTTCATGATACAATTTTTTACAATACCCTCTGCTCTGTTCCTCGCTCTACCTCCATGGGCGTGCGGAAGTGCATTCCCTGGTGGAACGCATTGTGCTCAGGCTCTCTGCTGTAAGCGTGCAGTCTGGAAGAAACACCGTCGCCGTAAGACGCCCGCTTCTTTTGTTTGTTTGGGGAGGGGGGCAAGTGCAGTGGCCCGTAGGGCCATCCGTACGGCTAAACGTAAGGGTTGCAGATCTTTCGTTTCCACCGTTTGGTCTGACACTCGTCTACCCTTGATCTGAAAGAAAATCCGCAAGATAGGTGGTTCTTGGGGAACGCAATCACCTCCTCTCCTCTTTTTAATTTGGCTTTAGCAAGTGGTACAGCACGACTGATGTCCTTGTGAACTTAGAGGTCTATATTCTTACTGCCTTTACTGCGAAGACCTCCGTTGTTTCTGTCCTTTTTGACGTGGAAAAGGCATATGACGCCTCCTGGCGATACCATATTCTGTCCCAACTCCGCTCCTTTGGTCTTTGTGGGAATGTCCTCTCTTCCTCCAGAGCTTGCTCTCTTGTCATTCCTTTCACGGTGCAGCTTGGTACCGCTCTTCGTCTCTGCACCCTCTCGGCAATAAGTAAGGTTGTGTCCCGAAGGTAGTGGTCTGGAGCACTACCTGTTCCTTTTGTCGGTTTGCGTCAATGGTCTTCTCTCCTTCCATTCCCTCCTGACATTTTTCCACTTTTATGTCGATGATCTTACCCTCTGGTGTCAAGGTGATGATTCGTCTTTTCCTCCAACGGCGGCATCAATTTGCGATTGATGCCGTGTAGCCGTCCTGAGCCTACCAACTAAATCTTCAAGTTCTCTCCGATTAAGACTGTGCTATGACCTTAACTCGGAAGCAGGTCATCCTTGACCCCTCCCCCCTCCTCTGTCATTTTATTGTAATCCTCTTTTGTATAATGTTTCTGTTAAACTTCTAGGGTTAATCTTTGATACTCGTTAGTCTTGGTCTACCATATTTCCTACCTCTGAGATGAATGCTCTATGAGGCCCTTAACTTACTTAATGTCTTGTCCAATACGTCCTGTGGAGCTAATAGGCACACGCTCCTCTCTTTACATATAAATAACCAAATACATGGTTATTTACATATTACTCTTATGCTGTCTAAACTCGATTATGGTTATCCCACTTTCTTGTCTGCCTCTCCCTCCACCCAATGTCGTCTTGATGCTCTTCAACATAGTGGGCTCAGTCTTAGCTCTGGTGTATTTCGTTCGACCCCATCCAGAGCCTGTATATGTTAAAACCAGCATTCTGTCTCTAGAGGATCGCTGTGATCAGTACTGTCTTCACTACTTTGCGTGGTCGGACCCCTTCAACCACCCCTCACTCTTGCTTACTGGCGATAACTTGACCATTACCCCCTCTTGTGGGTCCTGTTCCGCTTGATACCATCATGACCGGACAATAAGGAAGTGATAGCCGAAGCTATTGAAACCACTGGATCTAAGGCATCCCTGTACATATCCAGTTGCGTTGCTCCTGGCAGTATGGGTTACGAGTCACTCTGTGGGGTGGTGAGTGTTTTTCAGTTGCATATAGTCCTGGGGACCATTCAGGCGTTGTTGCATTTGTTGTTCCTCACGTTTTGCCTTCAGAAAATGATGGTGATTTGATAAAATGCATGCCCAAGATTAGCCATCCAAAGTGCCGGCAGGGAACGTGGTTCAAAATAGCTTCGGCTATCCATCTCCTTATGTCCGGTAATGATGATCAAGCGGATTAAGGCAATCCCTGTACATACCAGTTGCGTTGCTCCCTGGCAGTATGGGTTCGAGTACGAAGTTCTGCTGGGGTGTAAGTATTTCAGTTGCATATAGCTGCCTAGGGGGACCATTCAGGCTTGCTTTGCATTTGTGTTCCTCACGTGTTGCCCCAAAAATAGTGGTGATTTGGAAGGTAAAATAGGCTAACGCCCTAAGGAATTACCCCCTTTATCCGGGAGTGCCCGAGCCGGGGAACGATGGCCTACAACTAGCTGCGGCTATCACTTCCATTCCTACTGTCCGTGTGCATTGATGGTCAAGTCGGATAAGGGTCATGTGCCCTGGTACATAGACAGTGGCGTTGTCGCTGTTGCATGGTCTGGGTTCGAGTCACTGTCATGCGGGCGCTGTGTACGTTTTCAGCTGCATATAGTCCTGGGACCATTCCGGCTTTGTGGTGGCATTGTGTTGCTCACGTCTTGCCCCCAAAATGAGGTGATTTGATACAACACCATGCCCAAGATTACCACTCCGATGCCAGCCAGGGGAAGTGGTTCATATATCTTTGGCTATCACTTCCTATATGTCTCCGGTCCATGATGCGTCCAGACGGATAAGGGCTAATCCCTGTACATACCCAGTTGCGTTGCTCCTGGCAGTATGCGGTTTCGAATACGACTTCTGTGGGGTGTGAGTTTCCAGTTCTGCATAGCTTCTGAGGGACCAGTCAGGCGTGGTTTCGCATTTTGGTGTTCCCTCACCGTGTTGCCCCCAAAAAATGAGGCTGATTTGGCATACAAACATGCGTAGCCCAAGCGACTTATCATCCCGCGTTGCCGGGAGGGAAGTGGCAGTCAACATAGTCTTCGGCTATCACTTGTCCTATGTCCCAGTCACTGATGGGTCCAAGCGGCGGAGTTACACGGGCATTACCCCTGTACAGTACCCAGTTGCGTTGCGTGCATCCCGGGTCAGGTATGGGTTCGAGTCCTACTGTCGGGGCCTTCGTGTACGCACTTTTCAGGCTATATGCATACATAATATATATGTATATATACTTAATCTATAATACGTATAATTGGTAATATATACTATATATATAATATATAACTATATGTATTACTAAGTA
>WNGS01120473.1:0-15420 GCA_020271785.1 Procambarus virginalis
TAATAATCGGTCATTACCTAGCTTATCATTTTCTTTGAGAAACTTATATGTGATGATCATATCTCCCGAGTCCACACAATAACCCACATATCACCCATCTTCCGTTTTCAAATCACAGCTCGCATCTAATTTACTGTTATTTTTTTTGTTTGCAGAAACTATGTTTTGAGAATATGCACAATGTGACCAATTACTGTTCGTATCATCAAACTCCTTTCAGTCATCAAAAACAAGCAGAGGTGCAGCATAATCCACCAGAGATCTGATGTATGCAAGGTACATCATTTTGACAGTTCTGACACTGACCCGCCTTAGCGAGATGACTGTGCGCAACAGTAGCCCAGCGAAAACATAGACTTTTAATATCGTATCAAGACAATGACACAGAATGTTCAGCACTCTTAATAATTTTATTCAAGCACTGATAACATAGCATAATGTAAGATTTTTTTTCACATTTCATATCGCGTGTGTGGATTTAGTTTTAACAAAAAAGTGAAGCACGAGAACATGAACTAATAGGGTTGAGATAGGAGGAAAGGCTTTGCAGAAGATCGAAGAGCTGAGGAGACATGTTCGCTACCTACATTACTATTATTTCTTGCAGACCTGCAGACCTGACCAGAAAAGCAGTCAGTCAGTCAAACATTTTATAGTTTATAGTTTTTCACTTTAAAAAACAGGGACTACTAGTCTTCAATTTTTTCTTCTATCAAATCAAATAGCCATGAGGGCTACTACTACATGACTGCAGGAGCGAGCATTTCGAGCGGTGTACCTATTGTTGTTGTCTTTCGCATGACTAGGTTAGGGAGCACAATATCCCACACCATACCTGCTACTAGTCAATAAACACAATTTTGTATCATTTCGTGACTAAAATAGCACTCTGAAACATCTTTGCACATTTTAATTTTACATTGTCACATGCACAGCCATCAAAGGGAAACCTCACTTCTGCATGGATGTATAGTGTGCTAAATAAAATGTCCTTACATAGCTTATCATTTTCTTTGAGAAACTTGTATGTGGTGATCATATCCCCGACTCCGCACAAATAACCCACACATCACCCAACTTCTGTTTTCAAATCTGAGCTCGCATCTAATTTGATGCTTTTTTCAGAAAACTAAGTTTTGAGAATATGCACAAAGTCAGCAATTACTATTCGTATCATCAAAGTTATTCTTAGAGTTTTTTTTAGTTTAAAAAAATACTTCCACCATCCTACATCCATATTGAGAGAGAAGGTAAACATAACTTGGTTATTGCATCTAGTTTTTAGAAGGGTTTGAATAAAAAGTCATGTTCCATAAAAAAATAATATTTTACAGCGTCCATTATTTATGAGCAGTAAGAGGGAAACGGGATCCACACATACAATTTCCAAGCATTACAACGCAAACGAGGTAAACATAACATGAAAAACGACAATGATGTAGTATGCATTTAGTCAGCTAGTCAAAACTTAACATATGCGATATGATTTCACAGTTTTAACCTTTGCAAGTTTTTCAATGTTTTCTCTTCACTTGTGCTAAGTGAGCCAGACAAAATGTGGCATTCCCTCTGGAAGACAGAAGAGTTTGGGGAGACGCGATCACTACCCACACTACCTCCTCCTCTTTCTCTTATTAGTCAGTAAACATCCTTTGCATCATTTCTTGACTAAAATAGCACTCCAAAACATATGTGGCCATTTTTATTGTCATTGTTCCACTTATAGTCAACAATTTGTTTCACAGAGTGATGAGTTATGCATAGTGACGAGATTTCACGGTGAGCATAGTTTTAAGAGAGTTCACACAAGAGAGTTCACACTGTATTAATTACGGTCGTGGTTATGTTATGTTATGTTTATGAAAATCATTGCTTCTTATTTTTAGCCATTTTCACTTCGCCCTGCTTTTCAGTCTTCTCATGTTCTTTCAAATAAAGTTTGCTTACTGTTTTTTTCCACTAGATGCTTCACACTACATATATTAATCAACTTTCAAATTCTTTACAACTTCAGTTCAGTTTCTTTTCAATATCACAGCTTTTTATTGTTTCCCCTGTCGGTATCTAGTTCAGGACATCATATTATCAATGTCATTACAGTTTGTCAACACGTGCACTTGACTTGACTTATTTATATTTTCTCATTCTTTTCAAATAATTTATATTCGGTAGCCATGTTCCCGTCTCCACTCCAAACCAGTCAGGACCTACGGTCCCGACTTGGACCGCAGGTCCGGTTTGGAGTGGAGACGGGAACATGGCTACCGAATATAAATTATTTGAAAAGAATGAGAAAATATAAATAAGTCAAGTCAAGTGCACGTGTTGACAAACTGTAATGACATTGATAATATGATGTCCTGAACTAGATACCGACAGGGGAAACAATAAAAAGCTGTGATATTGAAAAGAAACTGAACTGAAGTTGTAAAGAATTTGAAAGTTGATTAATATATGTAGTGTGAAGCATCTAGTGGAAAAAAACAGTAAGCAAACTTTATTTGAAAGAACATGAGAAGACTGAAAAGCAGGGCGAAGTGAAAATGGCTAAAAATAAGAAGCAATGATTTTCATAAACATAACATAACATAACCACGACCGTAATTAATACAGTGTGAACTCTCTTGTGTGAACTCTCTTAAAACTATGCTCACCGTGAAATCTCGTCACTATGCATAACTCATCACTCTGTGAAACAAATTGTTGACTATAAGTGGAACAATGACAATAAAAATGGCCACATATGTTTTGGAGTGCTATTTTAGTCAAGAAATGATGCAAAGGATGTTTACTGACTAATAAGAGAAAGAGGAGGAGGTAGTGTGGGTAGTGATCGCGTCTCCCCAAACTCTTCTGTCTTCCAGAGGGAATGCCACATTTTGTCTGGCTCACTTAGCACAAGTGAAGAGAAAACATTGAAAAACTTGCAAAGGTTAAAACTGTGAAATCATATCGCATATGTTAAGTTTTGACTAGCTGACTAAATGCATACTACATCATTGTCGTTTTTCATGTTATGTTTACCTCGTTTGCGTTGTAATGCTTGGAAATTGTATGTGTGGATCCCGTTTCCCTCTTACTGCTCATAAATAATGGACGCTGTAAAATATTATTTTTTTATGGAACATGACTTTTTATTCAAACCCTTCTAAAAACTAGATGCAATAACCAAGTTATGTTTACCTTCTCTCTCAATATGGATGTAGGATGGTGGAAGTATTTTTTTAAACTAAAAAAAAACTCTAAGAATAACTTTGATGATACGAATAGTAATTGCTGACTTTGTGCATATTCTCAAAACTTAGTTTTCTGAAAAAAGCATCAAATTAGATGCGAGCTCAGATTTGAAAACAGAAGTTGGGTGATGTGTGGGTTATTTGTGCGGAGTCGGGGATATGATCACCACATACAAGTTTCTCAAAGAAAATGATAAGCTATGTAAGGACATTTTATTTAGCACACTATACATCCATGCAGAAGTGAGGTTTCCCTTTGATGGCTGTGCATGTGACAATGTAAAATTAAAATGTGCAAAGATGTTTCAGAGTGCTATTTTAGTCACGAAATGATACAAAATTGTGTTTATTGACTAGTAGCAGGTATGGTGTGGGATATTGTGCTCCCTAACCTAGTCATGCGAAAGACAACAACAATAGGTACACCGCTCGAAATGCTCGCTCCTGCAGTCATGTAGTAGTAGCCCTCATGGCTATTTGATTTGATAGAAGAAAAAATTGAAGACTAGTAGTCCCTGTTTTTTAAAGTGAAAAACTATAAACTATAAAATGTTTGACTGACTGACTGCTTTTCTGGTCAGGTCTGCAGGTCTGCAAGAAATAATAGTAATGTAGGTAGCGAACATGTCTCCTCAGCTCTTCGATCTTCTGCAAAGCCTTTCCTCCTATCTCAACCCTATTAGTTCATGTTCTCGTGCTTCACTTTTTTGTTAAAACTAAATCCACACACGCGATATGAAATGTGAAAAAAAATCTTACATTATGCTATGTTATCAGTGCTTGAATAAAATTATTAAGAGTGCTGAACATTCTGTGTCATTGTCTTGATACGATATTAAAAGTCTATGTTTTCGCTGGGCTACTGTTGCGCACAGTCATCTCGCTAAGGCGGGTCAGTGTCAGAACTGTCAAAATGATGTACCTTGCATACATCAGATCTCTGGTGGATTATGCTGCACCTCTGCTTGTTTTGATGACTGAAAGGAGTTTGATGATACGAACAGTAATTGGTCACATTGTGCATATTCTCAAAACATAGTTTCTGCAAACAAAAAAAATAACAGTAAATTAGATGCGAGCTGTGATTTGAAAACGGAAGATGGGTGATATGTGGGTTATTGTGTGGACTCTGGAGATATGATCACCACATATAAGTTTCTCAAAGAAAATGATAAGCTAGGTAATGACCGATTATTTAACACACAAGACATCCGTGCAGTAGTCAGATTCCCTTTGATGGTTGTGCACGTGTCAATGAAAAATTAAAAGTGCAAAGATGTTTCGGAGTGCTATTTTAGTCAAGAAATGACACAAAATTGTGCTTATTGACTAGTGCGAGGCAGGACAAGAGATCAGGAGGTATATGTTGTGATCACGCAGTTAACAAAAAAAATATTAGAATTTGTATGTGGTGAACACATCTCCCCAACTCTTCTGTGCATATTTCACAAAGTCTTTCTTCCTAACTCTCCCCTCTTAGTTCGTGGACTGGTGGCCCGCCTTTGTTTAAAATTAAATCTACAAAGCTTCACATTTTTCAAAAATGTTATTTGGTCATCAAAGAGAAAGATGATTTCCACGTTACGTTACGTTACGTAACGATATAAAGTGTTACAAGAACTGAACAGGCCTGCGTTAATATTTTATTTGTGTTTGGATGTAATGGTAAAACATGGTTCACATTTTCAATAATGTTATTTGGACATCAGACAGAAAGTTGATTTCCACGTTATGTTACTAAGTGTAAGGGGTAAGCAGGAGCGGGTATAGTGTGGGATAATGTGGTCATTAACCCAGTCATGTGATAGACAGACATCGAGAGGTACACTGCTCGAATGCTCGCTCCCTCAGTCATGTGGTATATTTTGGACGGCAGTTTCGCTAATGTATGTATGTTTTACCATGATAAATTTGTAAGTGCCTTATGTTATGATAAATATGTAACTGCATTATGAATATGTAACTGCAATATGTTATGATATGTCTACTAGTTATTGAATAAAAACGTATTAAGAGAGAGAGAGAAGGATAAACTATTTTTTCACCCACTATGCTAACACCAGTCTCTGTATTAGAATTTGCAGGTGGTGATCATGTCTCCCCAAACTTTTCTGTTTGTCTTCCAGCGTGGTATGTCCTCTGTTGATCACGTGAGGAATGGGATGGCAACTCTACATTATGTGTTGTTATGGGATAAGAACGTTGAACATTCTGTGACATTGTCTTGCTATGATATTAATACTGATGCCAGCAGTGCCATACAGTCCTAATGGCATAAGACCAACCTAACGTCATTTTTTTCAAATGGTATTTGATTATCAGACAGACAGAATGAAGTTCGAAAAATTAACATTAGTTTTCTATCCTCTGGTGAGCTATCCGTCTAAGTGAAAGGAAGACAAAAAGATACGTGAACAGCGGCATCAGGAGAAAGGAAATGATGTTACTTTTCCCCTATTTAATGATCTGAATAGAGCGAGAGAGAGAGAATGATATTCTGGATTGCAGAAAGTTGATGTTTTCAGCGTTACGTTACGTTACAGCTGTTACAGGGGCTAAAACTGTAGACAGTAATATTTATATGGAAAGAGATGTAATGGAGATATTGTGATGTGTTTGGCTAAACGTGGCTCACATTTCAATAATGATATTCGGACATCGGACAGAAAGATGATTTCCACATTACGTTACTAAGTGCCTCACTCACTCCTTCAGTATGAGAGCGTTGAACATTCTGAGACATTGTCTTGCTATGATATTACGAGTCTACTGTTGCGCACAGTGCAATACAGTCCTAATGACATAAGACCAAGCTGATGTCATTTTTCAAAAATGCTATTTGATCATCAGACAGAAAGAAGTTTTCCCCGTTACGTAATGATAGTCATAACCTAGAGCTAACTATTTCACTATCGTCTCATCCGGTCTTATTCTCATCGATTGCTGTTTCACATTTGGATAATGTAGGTCTTAGAGACAACCTTGAACTCTGGATAATGAACAAGTCAATTTAATAATAGTAGTGAGACTATGTCTTTCCACTAAACAAGCTTGTGCTAATATTTTTATTGTTTGGAATGTAAGGGCAAAACACGGATCACATTTTCAATATTGTTATTCAGACATCGGACAGAAAGTTGCTCGTTACTCTTAAAATGATATTTGGGCAAAGAACGATGTTAGCATAGCATGTTGCTCACGTTACGTTACAAGATTATAAAGGGTAAGAGTGATGGGGCTGAAAATTGACATTAGTCTTCCATCCTCTGGTGGGCTGTCCGTCTAAGTTAAAGGAAAAAAAAACAAATATGTGAACAGCGGCATCAGGAGAAAGGAAATGATGTTACTTTTCCCCTATTTAATGATCTGAATAGAGCGAGAGAGAGAGAGAGAGAGAGAGAGAGAGAGAGAGAGAGAGAGAGAGAGAGAGAGAGAGAGAGAGAGAGAGAGAGAGAGAGAGAGAGAGATGGATGGATTGAGGGATGGGTGGGTGGATGGGTGGATGGATGGATTGATGGGTGTGTGGATGGATGGGTGGATGGATGGATTGATGGATGGTGCATCCCATTACCGTCACTCCCCAGTGCATCTTAAGTGCCTCTCCTCTCTGTCAGAAACCGCAAATGACCCTCCAACCCTCTCACGCCTATGGGAAGCTCCCCTCGCCCCCTCCCCTACCCCCCATCAACATATGTTGAGACCCCTCTCACCTACACACAGCCTCTACATAGCAATACATAGTCTCATTTTTTTAATCATAACTATTATCTACACATTGGGATGGTTTACTTCTCCTAACTAATTATTTATTTATTATTCTTTATAGCGAGAAAGTGTGAGGGGAGGGAGCGGATGGCTAAGGTGCGCGGTCTCACCTCATTTAGCCTCAGTCATGTGTCATCCTTTACAGAGGCAAGCCGGGTCGGAAGGCTCGCCTCCGCCAAAAAAAAAAATGTTTTCCTCTTTCAGTAAATGCTAACCTACTGACTTTGAGTTACTAAGTGATGTGTATGTGGTGACACTTCTCAGGTCGATGTGACGGTGTGCGGACCTGGTCCGTACTACTCTAGAAGGTAGGGGAGAGGGGGGAGAGGGGTGAGTCACTCTAGAAAGGTAAGGGAGGGGAGGGAGAGGGGTGACCCACTCTAGAAGGTAAGGGAGGGGAGGGGGGAGGGGTGTCACCTCTAGAAGGTAGGGGAGGGGAGGGGGGAGGGGTGTCCCCTCTAGAAGGTAGGGGAGAGGAAGATATGATCACACCACTACTTGGAAATACTCTTCAGTTAGCACTTCCTGCCCTCGTGCTGGGAAGGATCGATGGAGAGGATGAATGACTCCCAATCTACCTGTCTACAGATTGGATGATTGGCTAGGATGACCAGAAGCTTCGATGGACTGAATGAATGCCTTTCCCCATCTGTCTGCTAAACCATCAAGAAGCCTTATTATTATTATTATTATTATCGTTGTAAATCGCTTAAGTGTTTAATAAAAGAAATAAATTTATATAATGTGTTTACTTTTCCCCGTTTATTGCATATAATCTCTGCTGAGGGGAGATATGACTCCACCTATGCTAGAAAAGAGAAACGATTCCGGTCAAATGCGAAGTGAATGATTGATGGTTGACAGGTGATGCCCTGCTGGGGTGAGCATCGAAAAGCGCTTAAGGTTAATGGTTCACTTCCTGCTGCCCGGAAGATATGCCCACACCAGCTACATGGAAATACAGTTAGCTAGTGAAAGGTGTCCAGTACACACACCCTTCTGAAGACATAGACATAAAACAGACCTTCTCTGCCTACTGCTGCCGCATCTCATTCACATCTTAAGAGCCTCTCGTCTCTGTCTGTCTGTCTATCTGTCTGTCTGTCTGTCTGTCTGTCTGTCTGTCTGTCTGTCTGTCTGTCTGTCTGTCTGTCTGTCTGTCTGTCTATCTGTCTGTCTGTCTGTCTACCTCTTTCTTTCTCTCCTACCCTCCTGGCACTTCAACTCTCTCAAGTGCTACCTAAACGGAAGCTGACAAAAACCACAAATGGCTCTCACGCCGAGGGGGAGGTCCCCTCACTCTCCCTCAGACTCCCTCTCCTCTCCCTCCCTCACCCCTGTCCCTCCCCTACCCCAACAACATATGTTGGGTCATCTAGAACACTCACCACATACTCTAGACGCATAGCAATACATAGTCTTTAATCATAAACTATTATCTACACACAGGATTAGTCTACGGAAAACAAACATACATATTCATTCACTCTTAACAACATATCCACATACCTCTTACTTTACCTCATACCACATAGCCCTACATACTCCCCAAACAACATGACCAGAATCTTCCCTGACCACATACCCAAACACCAGATGCTCACACATGATTAAGTCTACGGAAAACAAACATACATATTCATTTACTCTTAACAACATATCCACATACCACATAGCCCTACATACTCCCCTACCCCCCAAACAACATGACCACAATCTTCCCTGACCACATACCCGAACACCGGACGCTCACACGCGTCCGACACGCCCCAACTTCCGGGAAAATCCCCTTACAGCACTATGTGGCCACATACCTGACCACCACATGGCCAGCTGGCTCTAATGAGCTCACCTGGCCAGATGGCGCGCACGGTTCTAGTCGCACTTTACACTACTACGACATAACCAAGGTAAATATTCCTTGGCCCTTATCACATAATCAATATACAAATATTTCCTCTGATATAGCTGTCATATATATAGGATTATTTTTATTATTTGTGAGTGCCCTTTGACAGGTGGAACAGAAGAAGAACAAGAATTAACACTAGTAACCTTGTACTCCAGTTTAGAAGTTGGATGCCAGCCACACCCAAAGTGTATCGACTGGCTTATTCACCCGTGTTCATACTGGGTGTCTACGATATAACAACAATAAGATAAGCTGTAGTTAATTTAAGTTACCTATGTAGTCTAATAATGTACTGAATGTTTACTATTCAATAATTTACATGGTTGACTACATATGAACCATAACCCCCCCCCACCTATAATGTGTGTTAAGGAGTCGATTTGTGGGAATTTTAAGAAATACAGTCTGCTTTAACCATCATAAAATTTGCTATCGAAATATATAAATTAACATAAAATATAAATTCTACGTAAATTTATATAAATTAAATGAATATAAATATCACTGGTCAATTCCTCACTCATCATTCTTCTTCTCCTTCCCTCTCTTTAATAATCCTCCTTCCCTCTCCCCATTCGTCCTTTTCTCCCTATCTCTGTCTATCTGCCTTTGTCTGTTATATGTGTTGTTGTCTGCCTGCCTCTATTTTTCTGATGGTCTCCTCTCTCTCTCTCTCTCTCTCTCTCTCTCTCTCTCTCTCTCTCTCTCTCTCTCTCTCTCTCTCTCTCTCTCTCTCTATCTATCTATCTCTCTCTCTCTCTCTCTCTCTTTGCCCTGGTCGACCCGGTTCCTCTCCCTCTCTCTATACGTCTCTCTGTCTCGGTACGTCTCTCTGTCTCGGTACGTCTCTCTGTCTCTGTACGTCTCTCTGTCTCTGTTCATCCCTCTCTCTCGGTACGTATCTCTGTCTCTGTACGTATCTCTGTCTCAGTATCTCTCTTACTGTCTCTGTACTTATCTCTGTTTCAGTATGTCTCTCTGTCTCTGTACGTCCTTCCGTCTCTGTACGTCTTTCTGTCTCTGTACGTCCTTCCGTCTCTGTACGTCTCTCTGTCTCTGTACGTGCTTCCGTCTCTGTAGGTCTCTCCGTCTCTGTATGTTTATCTATCTCTGAACGTCTGTCTGTCTCTGTACGTATCTGTCTCTTTACGTCTCTCTCTCTCTGTACGTCTCTCTGTCTCTATACATCTCTATGTCTCTGTACGTCTCTCTCTGTCTCTGTACATCTCTCTGTCTCTGTTCATCTCTCTCTCTCTCGGTACGTCTCTCTGTCTCTGTACGACTCTCTGTCTCTGTTCATCCCTCTGTCTCGGTACGTATCTCTGTCTTTGTACGTATTCTGTCTCTTTACGTATCTCTGTCTCAGTATCTCTCTTACTGTGTCTGTACATATCTCTGTTTCAGTATGTCTCTCTGTCTCTGTACGTCCTTCCGTTTCTGTACGTCTCTTTGTCTATGTACGTGCTTCCGTCTCTGTACGTCTCTCCGTCTCTGTATGTTTATCTATCTCTGTACGTCTGTCTGTCTCTGTACGTCTCTCTGTCTCTGTATGTATCTCTGTCTCTTTACGTCCCTCTCTGTACGTCTCTCTGTCTCTATACGTCTCTCTGTCTCTGTACGTCTCTCTGTCTCTATACGTCTCTCTGTCTCTGTACATCTGTCTGTCTCTGTACGTCTATATATCTCTGTACGTCTTTCCGTCTCTGTACATCTCTCTGTCTCTGTACGTCTCCGTCTTCACCACTTTCTCATTTTGCATATATCATTCGGAGTGTCTATCATGGTCTGGCTTTCATACACACATTCATACACACATTCACATACACATTCACACACACATTCACATACACATTCACACACACATTCACACACACATTCACACACACATTCACACACACATTCACACACACATTCACACACACATTCACACACACAGCACTCCTTCTTACTCCCTCAGAAGTAAGGCAAACGAAGCAGGAAGGCGGAAGGAGAGTGAAGGTCAGAAGTGAACTAGCACAGTTTACCTGGTGGAAAGCTCACTGACATTCCTCTTGCACTTCTTGTGTTCCTCTTCCATTAAGCGACTCTTTTCTGCCATTTTATTCTTCTCCTCTTGAGTACTTCTGAGCTGCTGTGCCTGTCTGTCTTTTTCACTCTGTAGAGCCGTGTTTCCTACCCGTGTTGGGATCGAACTGACGACCACCCAACACATTTAAAATAAGTTTGTTCCGAGTGTTTTGTTTGTTCCGTAAGTTAATTCTGTAAACTCGTTGGAAACTACACACATAACAGCAGTGTCTAGTTGCCCATCCTCATCTCTACCCCAAAACCTTTTCATTAAGTTTACGTGACATATCTGGGATTTTCTTGGTCTGTCAGGCATGTGTATTACGTAAGTTAAATCACCAAGTCTCTTCTTGACCATATAGGGTCCACAAAATTTTGAATCATTTACCGTCCCTTTTACCGGTAGATAGACCAATACCTTATCACCTACGTTAAAACTTCTCTTTTTGGTACCTTTGTTGTAATATCTTGCCATGTTTGCTTGTGACATTTTCAAGTTTTGCCTCGCCAACTCTCGCGCCCTGGACAATCTGCATTTAAACTTCTGAACATACGTTTCCATATTATCTCTTGAACCTTCAGATCTTAGCCGATCCTTCAACATAACTATCGGACTTCTCACCGTGTGCCCATATACTAATTGAAATGGTGTCATGCCTAAGGACTCTACTACCGAATCCCTGATAGCAAACATTATTGGGGCGATGGCCTCGTCCCACTGAGCTCCTTGCTCAGCACAATAAATTCGCAAAAGGCTCTTCATAGTGCCATGAAAACGTTCAATGGCCCCTTGAGATTGGGGATTGTAAGGAGATGACCTAACCTGTTTCACGTCCCAATCCTTCATTGTCTTACGGAACAGCTTTGATTGAAAATTACTGCCCAAATCGGATTGCAAAACCTTCGGCATTCCTACCCACGAAAAATATTGCTGTAACCTGTCAAGCAATATTCTGGAGGTTATCTTTCGCACGGGAAATGCCTCGGGAAAACGAGTTGCTGAGCACATGATGGTAAATAAGTATTCGTTCCCTTTTCTTGTTCTGGGTAGGGGACCTACGCAATCCACTATGATCCTTTCAAAAGGTTCCCCAAATGCTGGAATTGGGTTTAGTTGGGCTCTAGGAAGCGCTGGAGCAGGTTTTCCCGCTCTCTGACAGGATAAACAAGTTCTGCAATACCTTTTTACGTCAGCAGCCATACCGGGCCAATAAAAATGCTCTTTTATTTTCCTAAGCGTCTTATGGACACCTAGATGTCCCGCCATTTCTAATGCATGGGCAACTTCCAATACAGAGTTCCTATAACTTTTAGGATCACTTGATCCTTTTCAACCCAGTCTTTGTCAGCTGGCGCATGGTCTGATCGCCATTTTCGCATCAAAACCCCGTCGTCCAGGTAATAGTAAGTGGGAGACGTGATACAAGCATTTCCTCCCTTTGCTTCCTTGATATATTTCTCAAATTCTAATTTCTGGGCAGCTATAAAATCTGGTTTGCTTACCTTTATGTGGGATGGTAATTGTGGTCTTACTTCCACTCTCGCTGTACTTGGTGCTGTACGTTCCTCGAACAATTCCTTTAGGCCAAAATCCACCTCTTCCTCCTCTGCAGAAGATACGTCCATCCTCTCTGGCACATCTCTTAGTCGAGCACTCTGCGCTCGGGTTACGACACAGGCCGGATATACTTCCATTTCATCATCTTCCGAGGGATCATCCAGAATACTGGCGAGTGTTATGTTATCACACTTCTCATCTTCCAAATTGTTTTGATGTCCGGTTGGTGTATCACTGCACAGTACCTCTGGCAATACACTTGAACCACACAAATCGTTGCCCAAGATGACATGTACTCCAGGAATGGGTATGTCCGAGCACACTCCTAACATCACTTCATCTGTAAAGTAATCAGAGGTTAGCTTTACTGTACACACAGGTATGTCCATCTCTGAATTTATACCCCGTACCTTAATTATTTGTCCGTTTATACAAGATGTGTACTCAGGAATCAGGCTTTTCAGTATTAAGCTCTGATTCGCTCCTGTGTCACGTAATATTTTGACTGGTTGGTCAGGCTGACCCCCAATACTCACCATGCCTTTGCTAATGAAAGGGTTACATCCTTTGGTAACGAACGTCATCACCTGGGGCAATTCCTCCTGTAAACTTTTATAAGGACGACTGTACTTACTTACTGTGAGGGACACCACTCTCCTGCCTTGCCTACACTCTCTACTTAAGTGTCCAGGCTTGTTGCATGTGTAGCATATTACCTGAGACGGGAAACCTCGTCCTCTCGAACCACGTTGTCCGTTATAATAGGAATCGCCACGTCTCCATTGTCCTGTACCTCGATTTCTAGATGATGATGTACTTCCTCCTTGACCCTCGAATGCGTCACCTCCCGACGGAGAAAATTCCACATACCCCTGACTTTGTCTGGCTATCGATTTGCCAGTATATCCACGACCATCTCCACTGTTCCACGTATACTGTCTTTTACTACCCTGCAACTTTGTGTGACCTTTTTCTTTATGTTCTTGGAGACTTCTGTAAGCTTCCGTAATTACATCTGCTTTGTCCGCTGCTTCTAAGAGTGTTTTTATTCCTGCTTCTTGAACCTTAAACCTGGTGTCTGGAGTCACCATCTCCAAGAATTTTTCCATTAACATCAATTGTTTCAAGTCTTCGAAAGATTCTACCTTTTCGGAACCCATCCATCTTTGAAATCTACGTTCCAAATCTCTGGCTGTTTCAGCATATGTGCTCCTCTGTGTCTTTACCATTTCTCTGAACCGCTTCCGGTAAGCTTCAGGTGTCAGTAGAAATGATCTTAATACGCTGTTTTTCACCGTCCAGTAATTTTTACAATCTTCTAGAGAGAGCTGTGTATAGGCCTCTCTCGCCGCCCCAGTCAATCTTATTTGCACCAATTGGGCCCAATCCTCCTCTGGCCACTGCTTTAGTGTAGCAACTTTTTCAAAATGCTCAAAAAAAGACTCCGACTCTTCTGGACAAAATTGCGGAACCTCCTTTTCACGTGCCTTGTGATCATAGGCTGCAGGCATAGGTATGCTCTCCGAGGGTCCCTCTCGCCCTCGCCTCTGAGCAGCCACAAATTTATTTGCTTCGATTTCCATTTGCTTCGTTTTCTCCTTTTCTAATTCCACACGCGTTTTTTGCTCGCTCTCAAGTCGCAATTTTTCTAATTGAAACTGTCTTTCTTCCCTCTTAATTTGAGCTTCAAGTTTCAAACGTTCCAATTCATAATCTAAACTTCCACTCCTATGAGACGTATTAGAAGATACTTCATTATCTGGATCCCCACTTTCCTTTGCACTCACATCTAATCCTACCGCTCCTACGTCTTCGCGTCGAGACCTTACTTTATTTCCAAGTTCTTGTCTCATATAGACCACTTTAGTCGACACTAGTTCTATCTCATAGTGTTCGGCGATTTGCTTCAGCTGTTCTTTCGTACAGCTCTCCAAAATCAATGGGTCCTCTTTTGTTATAAATTCTTGGACACGATCCATGACGAAAACTTTAACTGGCTGGATTTAGACAACTAGCAATGGGTGCTACAAGTGTACACAGTGTGTCTTGCTCAAAACACTCCCGGACAGGCCCCCATATGTGTTGGGATCGAACTGTCGACCACCCAACACATTTAAAATAAGTTTGTTCCGAGTGTTTTCCTTAGTAATATAACGGGGTATATTAATTTGATCAGGTGTCAGCCTCAGCCGGACCTATTGTCAGGTGCGACACACTTTGTGCTGAGGTCTGACAAAGGACAATAAATAGGTTTATCTAAAAGCTTCATCATGGATATATTCAGCTATATCGCAAACACAAAAGAGTGTACATTATATACACTATATAACATGTCTATATATATTGAGGCATTGTACATAAGTACAGTTATATATATATATATATTGAGAGAGAGATACTAGGACCACGCAACGAGGTCCTCTTCCTTCGTGACGGTGGAGCACACTAACGATGGGTCGGTCCTCTTCCTTCGTGACGGTGGAGCACACTAACAGATGGGTCGTTGGTCACGCATCCAAAAGCGACGACAGCATGTTGTCTGACTGGAGGGGAGTAGATGTCTGTCTCTCCACCTGCTCCGATGAGCCCTCATTACCTCGCCCGGTGCTTCTGATTGGCTAACAAATTCCCGCCACCGGACGAGGCACATCGTGCTGACCGTTAACGACCGGCATGGTCGTTAACCTTGCTCTTCCTGTAATAATGAATGTATTACTATTAAATCGCCGTGCCTTTATGCGACGAAATAACACGATAGGTATATCGTAACACAACAACACACACAAACCAACAAAACACACACACACACACACACACACACACACACACACACACACACACACACAACACACAACACACAAACACACATATATATATATATA
>WNGS01120476.1:0-11727 GCA_020271785.1 Procambarus virginalis
CGAGAGGCCGCACTGAAGAGAGAAGAAAGTGAAAGGGAGGCCCTACTCCACAAAGACAGCAAGAACGTGAGTTGGCCTTATACAACAGCGACTCGAGATACAACATGAACACGACAAACGACAGGCAGAAAAGCTCTAAACTGTCGTGACCGAGAACTCGCGAGGGACGCTGCACACCAAGCTCAACTCCAACAAGCGGCAGCTAGTCTTCCTCCCAGTTTCAATGTCTCCCATGCAAGTAAGTTAATGCCCCGTTCATAGAAACGGAGGTTGATGTGTTTTTCACCACTTTTGAGACCCTTGCTGATCAACTTAATTGGCCTGACGACCAATGGCTACCCTTCTCCGAGTACATTTAACAGGTGGAGCAGTCACACTCAGCACTTTGGCATCAGAAAACGACTACACCACCTTGAAGCAAGCTGTGTTGGACGCCTACCTTCTCTCCACCGAAAGCTATCGACGAAAGTTTCGTGACTACGTCGTCAGCAAGTACCACCACCTTCTTAGAATTTGCTAACACCAAACGAAGATATTTCATGAAATGGCTGGAGGCAGCACATGTCTCTACTTTTTCCAGAGCTTGTCAACCTCATACTGGTTGAAGAATTTTTGAGACGTGTACCTCCTCCTGTCCGCCTATACTTAGCAGACAAAGAAGAGACGGATTTGGTGAAGTGCGCGAAGTCAGCTGACACTTACAGCCTCATCCACCGGCTGACACCAGAACCTACCAGCAAGAAGTCTTGGTACAGTTACGAGAAAGCGAGCCCAGATCAAGGTACCTCTCAACTGTACTGCAGGTATTGTCGACTATATGGACACACCATTGACAAATGTGGTAAGTCCCAATCTAAAGGTAACCTAGAACCTCCTAAGTCTAAACCTACTCACCCTAAGTCCGGTAAGCCTGTAATGAATGTTGGTGTTCATGCTAATGATCTCTCTCTCTTTAGCAAGCATCTATATCCAGAACTATCTCTACCCACGGTTCAGATTCAGAGGGACGTTTTGGACTTAAGATCCTGCGGGACACAGCGGCTCTACAATCGATCGTCTTGAAATCAGCTGTGCCCAACGTCGCCTACACAGGAGAGACTGTATTCATCACTGACCTTACTGCTACAACTCCTTATCCCCTTGCCAGAGTTTACCTAGATTGTCCCTTCGTGACCGGTGAAGTCCAAGTCGCCGTCAGGGAAAAGCCTTTTCCCATGCCTGGAGTGCAACTTCTCCTGGGCAACGACTTGGCAGAAGACCAACAACCAAACAACCTGATCGTCAAGGACATATCCGAGGTAAGCAACTCTGTGTTGGATAACCCGATTTTTGAGCATGTTCCAGCAAAGGTTCAAGAGTGATAAGGGTCTCCTCCTGTTATGGTGACCACCCGTGCTCAAGCTGCACGACCACAGCCAGCTGACTCTACTGTTACCGCTGTCCCTCAGGACCCTTCGAAACTACCCCCTAACCTGACCGCTGTGGAGTTCCGTAAGTTACAGAGAGATGATCTTACCTTGACACCATTATTCTTTCAGGCTGAAACCCAATCCGACAGTGTTCCTGGGTTCTTTATGGAGAACGAAATACTCTATCGCAGGTATAGACCCAGTAAACTGAAGGACGAGGACGATTGGGCAGACGTTGAACAACTAGTGATTCCTACCAGCCTGCGGCCCACGATTCTACACCTGGCCCACGGCGCATTGTCACACTACAGGTTCAACAAGACTTACCATGGAATTCGACAAGACTACTACTGGCCAGGTATGGTAAACGACGTCAAGAATCATGTCAAATTATGCCACGTGTGTCAGTTAGCCGGGAAACCGAACGTTTCCATTCCCAGAGCACCACTGATACCCATCCAGGTGCCTGAGGAACCGTTCCACAAGCTTATTATTGACTGTGTTGGTCCTTTGCCTCGGACCAGTGTAGGCAACGCCTATATCTTAACCATCCTGTGTCCTACCACCAGATTTCCGATAGCAGTTCCAGTGAAAAATATTACGGCTGCTACAGTGGTGAAGAATCTACTGAAAATCTTCACCCAGTATGGATTTCCGAGGGAGATTCAGAGCGACTGTGGCACCAACTTCACCAGTGATCTCTTCAAACGGACTCTGGAGGAGTTCAACATCAAACAGGTACTGTCCAGCCCCTATCATCCTGCTTCACAGGGTTCTCTCGAGCGTAGTCATCAAACCATTAAGGCACTCTTAAAAAAGTTTTGTAATGAGACCTCAAAGGATTGGGATAGGCAAATTGATCTCATCATGTGTATTTTCAGAAGTCTTCCCAACGAGTCACTAGGAGTATCTCCTTATGAGATGCTCTACGGACGTAAGTGCCGTACACCTCTCAAGGCTTTCAAGGATTCTCTACGTGATGCCACCTTCAGTGAGCATCAGAATGTGCCCCAGTATCTTCAAAACCTCCGACACATTCTAGAGAGGGTCCATTCCTTTGCTAGCAACAACCTACAGAAAGCCCAGGAGAGGATGAAGACTCGTTACGACCAGCACTGTAAAGTAAGGAAGTTTAAACCAGGAGACTTAGTGCTTGCCTATTTCCCTATCCCAGGTTCTCCTTTACAGAACAGGTTCTCAGGACCCTACCGTGTTAAGGAGTGCCGGAACAACTTCAACTACGTTCTCGAGACCCCCGATAGGCGGCTGAAGACCCAGCTGTGCCACAACAATCTACTCAAGCCCTACCATGGTATTCCTCCCACTGTGTTAACCAATTTCACCTCATTTACAGGTCCATACAGCCACAGTGAGACCTTTCCTGCCGCTCCTTCCGAAAGCACTGACACTGAGACAGCGCTTTCTAATTCGGAAATCCTTACTGACCTTCACAATCATTTTCAAGACAATAATTGTGCTCCTCTATCATATTCTAATACTTCTCTCGCCTCGCCAGATATCATCAAGTCTCCCATCCTCCATAGCGACGCCAGTGGTACCGACAACGTGGGTGACCTGGTACAACGAGGCGACGAGACTCTACATACCAACTACCATAAACGACACCACGAGCAACAAGGAGCTACTCGTCGTCCTGAACAGGCAACACTTTGCTCCATACCCGCAAAGTACCCAGTCCACCACCATCTACATGGACCACAACCATCTTCATTTCCTACAGACAGCCCAACTCAACCATCGACTACTTCTATAATGGGCTGGCCAGCTACATCATTCCAGCCTGGTGATTGCTACACCCAGAAGTCTGACTACATCATATCAGACGTCCTCTCCAGCATCACTGAGGTAGAGGCAGCTCCACCTCCCACTCTACCTCCCGAGAAATATGACTCTATAGAACCGCAGGCTTATATATATATATTGTGACAATAATCTCTTCCCAGAGATTGAGCCTGCTATTTCTTACTTCATCCGTTCTCTACAATATGCAAGATACGTTTTATAGTGGCTTAACGTATATATCAAGACAGCCACACGCACCTGCAACTCCCTCCTTCCCCCCACTTCTGCACACCTGGTCGACCTGCCAACTGCTGCTCCCAGCCAAACTAGCGACTTGCGGCCGTCCTGCGTTCTCATTGGCCGCCAACCAACACACCACTCCCGCTCCACGCCAATCACAATCATCGCCAGTCATTGTTGGAGTCCCTTGCAGCTCTGCCAGCCAGAATATATCTTGTGCTCCTGCTGTGAACACCTAATTTGACCCACCTCGTGTGATCAAATAGAGGTTTATAGCTAGCGCATATATTCCCAGCACCATTTATCTTTGTTAACGTAACCAGTTCCCCCTTTTCAATTCGTTATATATTTTTTACGTGTTTTACTTTTACATTATTTTAAATGCCAAGGAATTGTCTTTATTTTATTTTGTTTTCTAGATTAAGTAAAGTGCATTTTTTATATTTTGTGTTTTCGTGTATCTTACCTTACCACAGATTATCAGACAAGCAGTCACTCTTTTTTTTTCCTTTTTTTTATAACTTAAATGTATGTGGCCCAGCATTGACATCTGCTATTTGGAAGACTGCCGACCACCATTTCCAACACGTTACCGTCACATATAATTGGGGGCCTGTCCACGGAGCTTCACTCAGGTATTGGTAATTGTGGTAAGCGTACTTGGCTTTCATTTCCCTTGCTTTCATTATTTACATTAATCATTTTTTATTTATATGGTGCTGTGTATATTGTGCATTACGGGAGTAGCATATGGTGAGTGTGAGACAACTTTGGATTACGTGGTGACTGTAGGCCGCAGTCATACTCTTAATTGGTCGTCTCCCCCTTCCGTGTTATTATCCGTGTTTAACATCTTTTGTCCCCAGATATTTCTCACATTTTTGACAGATTATCACATAGGTACCCTGGTACTGTGGTCTGTCTCCGGGTCAATAGCACCTAAGTTCTGCAATCCGACTCTAGGAGGAAAAAGAGGGCTTTAGATCCTCTAGCACGAACTATTATTGGCGAGTTGGGACCTCGCCGATAGTTCTCGTCACCAGTTGACACTCGCACCCCTACTCGTCGGTCAGACTGATGGTATTTACCCAAGGTAGGGAATTGGCGTTCTTTCTTTTGAGCACAAAGTTCGCTAATTCTGTAAATACCATATTCAATTTCAGTGGGTACCTTTGCTTATGTTCTATAGTGACTTGGCAAGGTATGACTACATTTTTTGGACTACCTCATTTATTTTGAAGCCATTTAGTGTTTCACTTGTCTTTTAAACTCAGTTTCCACTAATTAGTAGGATTTTCTTGCCTTTATCCTCCCACAGTGAGTACCAGGTACAAGATTTCCTGCGACCTTATTCATTTACCATCTTGAATTAACTTTAATTATTAATAATTCCCCACAGGATAGGTATCAGTTGCCACGTTTCCTGTTTCTGACATTCACCATATTCTCACTGTATATTCGTGTCTCCTTTATTTTGCTATATTTTCACAATGTTCCGCCTACAAGCTTTCAAGGCAAATCCAGAAGGTGAAATAGAGAAATTGCGTCACGCTAGAAGGGTCGAATTGATAACTCTTGCACACGAGTATCAATTGGAAGTTCCACCTGGCGCCAACAAATATACCGTAAATAATATAATTTTAGATCATCTTTTGGATGAAGGGAAGATAGATTCTGATACTCATGAACAATACACTATTTCAGATAAACATGACTTGACAGCAATAAAACTCAAGTTAGAACTTGCTAAGATCGAGCGGGAGCAACAAAAGGAAGCAGCTGTAATCAGAGAACGTGAAGCTGCCATCAGAAGGGAAGAACAAGAACGCGAGCTCCAGTTCAAACAAGAAGAAATCCGCCTCAAGGAGCGAGAGGCCGCACTGAAGAGAGAAGAAAGTGAAAGGGAGGCCCTACTCCACAAAGGACAGCAAGAACGTGAGTTGGCCTTATACAAACAGCGACTCGAGATACAACATGAACACGACAAACGACAGGCAGAAACAGCTCTAAACTGTCGTGACCGAGAACTCGCGAGGGACGCTGCACACCAAGCTCAACTCCAACAAGCGGCAGCTAGTCTTCCTCCCAGTTTCAATGTCTCCCATGCAAGTAAGTTAATGCCCCCGTTCATAGAAACGGAGGTTGATGTGTTTTTCACCACTTTTGAGACCCTTGCTGATCAACTTAATTGGCCTGACGACCAATGGGCTACCCTTCTCCGAGTACATTTAACAGGTAGAGCAGCAGTCACACTCAGCACTTTGGCATCAGAAAACGACTACACCACCTTGAAGCAAGCTGTGTTGGACGCCTACCTTCTCTCCACCGAAAGCTATCGACGAAAGTTTCGTGACTACGTCAAGGCAAGTACCACCACCTTCTTAGAATTTGCTAACACCAAACGGAGATATTTCATGAAATGGCTGGAGGCAGCACATGTCTCTACTTTTTCAGAGCTTGTCAACCTCATACTGGTTGAAGAATTTTTGAGACGTGTACCTCCTCCTGTCCGCCTATACTTAGCAGACAAAGAAGAGACGGATTTGGTGAAGTGCGCGAAGTCAGCTGACACTTACAGCCTCATCCACCGGCTGACACCAGAACCTACCAGCAAGAAGTCTTGGTACAGTTACGAGAAAGCGAGCCCAGATCAAGGTACCTCTCAACTGTACTGCAGGTATTGTCGACTATATGGACACACCATTGACAAATGTGGTAAGTCCCAATCTAAAGGTAACATCGAACCTCCTAAGTCTAAACCTACTCACCCTAAGTCCGGTAAGCCTGTAATGAATGTTGGTGTTCATGCTAATGATCTCTCTCTCTTTAGCAAGCATCTATATCCAGGAACTATCTCTACCCACGGTTCAGATTCAGAGGGACGTTTTGGACTTAAGATCCTGCGGGACACAGCGGCTCTACAATCGATCGTCTTGAAATCAGCTGTGCCCAACGTCGCCTACACAGGAGAGACTGTATTCATCACTGACCTTACTGCTACAACTCCTTATCCCCTTGCCAGAGTTTACCTAGATTGTCCCTTCGTGACCGGTGAAGTCCAAGTCGCCGTCAGGGAAAAGCCTTTTCCCATGCCTGGAGTGCAACTTCTCCTGGGCAACGACTTGGCAGAAGACCAACAACCAAACAACCTGATCGTCAAGGACATATCCGAGGTAAGCAACTCTGTGTTGGATAACCCGATTTTTGAGCATGTTCCAGCAAAGGTTCAAGAGAGTGATGAAGGTTCTCCTCCTGTTATGGTGACCACCCGTGCTCAAGCTGCACGACCACAGCCAGCTGACTCTACTGCTACCGCTGTCCCTCAGGACCCTTCGAAACTACCCCCTAACCTGACCGCTGTGGAGTTCCGTAAGTTACAGAGAGATGATCTTACCTTGACACCATTATTCTTTCAGGCTGAAACCCAATCCGACAGTGTTCCTGGGTTCTTTATGGAGAACGAAATACTCTATCGCAGGTATAGACCCAGTAAACTGAAGGACGAGGACGATTGGGCAGACGTTGAACAACTAGTGATTCCTACCAGCCTGCGGCCCACGATTCTACACCTGGCCCACGGCGCTTTGTCACACTACGGGTTCAACAAGACTTACCATGGAATTCGACAAGACTACTACTGGCCAGGTATGGTAAACGACGTCAAGAATCATGTCAAATTATGCCACGTGTGTCAGTTAGCCGGGAAACCGAACGTTTCCATTCCCAGAGCACCACTGATACCCATCCAGGTGCCTGAGGAACCGTTCCACAAGCTTATTATTGACTGTGTTGGTCCTTTGCCTCGGACCAGTGCAGGCAACGCCTATATCTTAACCATCCTGTGTCCTACCACCAGATTTCCGATAGCAGTTCCAGTGAAAAATATTACGGCTGCTACAGTGGTGAAGAATCTACTGAAAATCTTCACCCAGTATGGATTTCCGAGGGAGATTCAGAGCGACTGTGGCACCAACTTCACCAGTGATCTCTTCAAACGGACTCTGGAGGAGTTCAACATCAAACAGGTACTGTCCAGCCCCTATCATCCTGCTTCACAGGGTTCTCTCGAGCGTAGTCATCAAACCATCAAGGCACTCTTAAAAAAGTTTTGTAATGAGACCTCAAAGGATTGGGATAGGCAAATTGATCTCATCATGTGTATTTTCAGAAGTCTTCCCAACGAGTCACTAGGAGTATCTCCTTATGAGATGCTCTACGGACGTAAGTGCCGTACACCTCTCAAGGCTTTCAAGGATTCTCTACGTGATGCCACCTTCAGTGAGCATCAGAATGTGCCCCAGTATCTTCAAAACCTCCGACACATTCTAGAGAGGGTCCATTCCTTTGCCAGCAACAACCTACAGAAAGCCCAGGAGAGGATGAAGACTCGTTACGACCAGCACTGTAAAGTAAGGAAGTTTAAACCAGGAGACTTAGTGCTTGCCTATTTCCCTATCCCAGGTTCTCCTTTACAGAACAGGTTCTCAGGACCCTACCGTGTTAAGGAGTGCCGGAACAACTTCAACTACGTTCTCGAGACCCCCGATAGGCGGCGGAAGACCCAGCTGTGCCACATCAATCTACTCAAGCCCTACCATGGGGTTCCTCCCACTGTGTTAACCAATTTCACCTCATTTACAGGTCCATACAGCCACAGTGAGACCTTCCCTGCTTCTCCTTCCGAAAGCACTGACACTGAGACAGCGCTTTCTAATTCGGAAATCCTTACTGACCTTCACCATCATTTTCACACCATAATTGTGCTCCTTTATCATATTCTAATACTTCTCTCGCCTCGCCAGATATCATCAAGTCTCCCATCCTCCATAGCGACGCCAGTGGTACCGGCAACGTGGGTGACCTGGTACAACAAGGCGACGAGACTCTACATACCAACTACCATAAACGACACCACGAGCAACAAGGAGCTACTCGTCGTCCTGAACAGGCAACACTTTGCTCCATACCAGCAAAGTACTCAGTCCACCACCATCTACATGGACCACAACCATCTTCATTTCCTACAGACAGCCCAACTCAACCATCGACTACTTCTATAATGGGCTTGCCAGCTACATCATTTCAGCCTGGAGATTGCTACACCCAGAAGTCTGACTACATCATATCAGACGTCCTCTCCAGCATCACTGAGGTAGAGGCAGCTCCACCTCCCACTCTACCTCCCGAGAACGTGACTCTACCAGAACCGCAGGCTTCGGGGGAGAGTTGTGACAATAATCTCTTCCCAGAGATTGAGCCTGCTATTTCCTTCCATCCCGTTCTCAACAATATGCAAGATACGTTTTATAGTGGCTTAACGTATATATCAAGACAGCCACACGCACCTGCAACTCCCTCCTTCCCCCCACTTCTGCACACCTGGTCGACCTGCCAACTGCTGCTCCCAGCCAAACTAGCGACTTGCGGCCGTCCTGCGTTCTCATTGGCCGCCAACCAACACACCACTCCCGCTCCACGCCAATCACAATCATCGCCAGTCATTGTTGGAGTCCCTTGCAGCTCTGCCAGCCAGAATATATCTTGTGCTCCTGCTGTGAACACCTAATTTGACCCACCTCGTGTGATCAAATAGAGGTTTATAGCTAGCGCATATATTCCCAGCACCATTTATCTTTGTTAACGTAACCAGTTCCCCCTTTTCAATTCGTTATATATATTTTTACGTGTTTTACATTTACATTATTTTAAATGCCAAGGAATTGTCTTTATTTTGTTTTGTTTTCTAGATTAAGTAAAGTGCATTTTTTATATATTGTGTTTTCGTGTATCTTACCTTACCACAGATTATCAGACAAGCAGTCACTCTTTTTTTTCCTTTTTTTTATAACTTAAATGTATGTGGCCCAGCATTGACATCTGCTATTTGGAAGACTGCCGACCACCATTTCCAACACGTTACCGTCACATATAAATTGGGGGCCTGTCCACGGAGCTTCACTCAGGTATTGGTAATTGTGGTAAGCGTACTTGGCTTTCAATTCCCTTGCTTTCATTATTTACATTAATCACATTTTATTTATTTCTATGGTGCTGTGTATATTGTGCATTACGGGAGTAGCATATGGTGAGTGTGAGACAACTTTGGATTACGTGGTGACTGTAGGCCGCAGTCATACTCTTAATTGGTCGTCTCCCCCTTCCGTGTTTAACATCTTTTGTCCCCAGATATTTCTCACATTTTTTGACAGATTATCACATAGGTACCCTGGTACTGTGGTCTGTCTCCGGGTCAATAGCACCTAAGTTCTGCAATCCGACTCTAGGAGGAAAAAGAGGGCTTTAGATCCTCTAGCACGAACTATTATTGGCGAATTGGGACCTCGCCGATAGTTCTCGTCACCAGTTGACACTCGCACCCCTACTCGTCGGTCAGACTGATGGTATTTACCCAAGGTAGGGAATTGGCGTTCTTTCTTTTGAGCACAAAGTTCGCTAATTCTGTAAATACCATATTCAATTTCAGTGGGTACCTTTGCTTATGTTCTATAGTGACTTGGCAAGGTATGACTACATTTTTTGGACTACCTCATTTATTTTGAAGCCATTTAGTGTTTCATTTGTCTTTTAAACTCAGTTTCCACTAATTAGTAGGATTTTCTTGCCTTTATCCTCCCACAGTGAGTACCAGGTACAAGATTTCCTGCGACCTTATTCATTTACCATCTTGAATTAACTTTAATTATTAATAATTCCCCACAGGATAGGTATCAGTTGCCACGTTTTCTGTTTCTGACATTCACCGTATTCTCACTGTATATTCGTGTCTCCTTTATTTTGCTATATTTTCACAATGTTTCTGCCTACAAGCTTTCAAGGCAAATCCAGAAGGTGAAATAGAGAAATTGCGTCACGCTAGAAGGGTCGAATTGATAACTCTTGCACACGAGTATCAATTGGAAGTTCCACCTGGCGCCAACAAATATACCGTAAATATATAATTTTAGATCATCTCTTTTGGATGAAGGGAAGATAGATTCTGATACTCATGAACAATACACTATTTCAGATAAACATGACTTGACAGCAATAAAAACTCAAGTTAGAACTTGCTAAGATCGAGCGGGAGCAACAAAAGAAGCAGCTGTAATCAGAGAACGTGAAGCTGCCATTAGAGGGAAGAACAAGAACGTGAAGCTGCCATCAGAAGGGAAGAACAAAAAGAGATTCGCCTCAAGGAGCGAGAGGCCGCACTGAAGAGAGAAGAAAGTGAAAGGGAGGCCCTACTCCACAAGGACAGCAAGAACGTGAGTTGGCCTTATACAAACAGCGACTCGAGATACAACATGAACACGACAAACGACAGGCAGAAACAGCTCTAAACTGTCGTGACCGAGAACTCGCGAGGGACGCTGCACACCAAGCTCAACTCCAACAAGCGGCAGCTAGTCTTCCTCCCAGTTTCAATGTCTCCCATGCAAGTAAGTTAATGCCCCCGTTCATAGAAACGGAGGTTGATGTGTTTTTCACCACTTTTGAGACCCTTGCTGATCAACTTAATTGGCCTGACGACCAATGGGCTACCCTTCTCCGAGTACATTTAACAGGTGGAGCAGCAGTCACACTCAGCACTTTGGCATCAGAAAACGACTACACCACCTTGAAGCAAGCTGTGTTGGACGCCTACCTTCTCTCCACCAAAAGCTATCGACGAAAGTTTCGTGAATACGTCAAGGCAAGTACCACCACCTTCTTAGAATTTGCTAACACCAAACGGAGATATTTCATGAAATGGCTGGAGGCAGCACATGTCTCTACTTTTTCAGAGCTTGTCAACCTCATACTGGTTCAAGAATTTTTGAGACGTGTACCTCCTCCTGTCCGCCTATACTTAGCAGACAAAGAAGAGACGGATTTGGTGAAGTACGTGAAGTCAGCTGACACTTACAGCCTCATCCACCGGCTGACACCAGAACCTACCAGCAAGAAGTCTTGGTACAGTTATGAGAAAGCGAGCCCAGATCAAGGTACCTCTCAACTGTACTGCAGGTATTGTCGACTATATGGACACACCATTGACAAATGTGGTAAGTCCCAATCTAAAGGTAACCTAGAACCTCCTAAGTCTAAACCTACTCACCCTAAGTCCGGTAAGCCTGTAATGAATGTTGGTGTTCATGCTAATGATCTCTCTCTTCTTTAGCAAGCATCTATATCCAGGAACTATCTCTACCCCGGTTTCAGATTCAGAGGGACGTTTATTAAGATCCTGCGGGACCACAGCGGCTCTACAATCGATCGTCTTGAAATCAGCTGT
>WNGS01120478.1:0-11903 GCA_020271785.1 Procambarus virginalis
AGCCGTGCAGTTGTGTATAGCCGTGCAGCTGTGTATAGCCGTGCAGTTGTGTATAGCCGTGCAGCTGTGTATAGCCATGCAGCTGTGTATAGCCGTGTAGCTGTGTATAGCCGGGCAGCTGTGTATAGCCATGCAGCTGTGTTAGCCATGCAGCTGTGTATAGAGGAGCTGCTGTGTATAGCCGTGTAGCTGTGTATGGCCGTGCAGGTGTGTATAGCCATGCAGCGTGTATAGAGGAGCTGCTGTGTATAGAGGAGCTGCTGTGTATAGCCGTGCAGCTGTGTATAGAGGTGCTGCTGTGTATAGCCATGCATCTGTGTATAGCCGTGCAGCTGTGTATAGCCATGCAGCTGTGTATAGAGGTGCTGCTGTGTATAGCCATGCATCTGTGTATAGCCGTGCAGCTGTGTATAGCCATGCAGCTGTGTATAGCCGTGCAGCTGTGTATAGCCGTGCAGCTGTGTATAGCCGTGCAGCTGTGTATAGCCATGCAGCTGTGTATAGCCGTGTAGCTGTGTATGGCCGTGCAGCTGTGTATAGCCATGCAGTGTGTATAGAGGTGCTGCTGTGTATAGCCGTGCAGCTGTGTATAGCCGTGCAGCTGTGTATAGCCATGCAGCTGTGTATAGCCGTGTAGCTGTGAATGGTCGTGCAGCTGTGTATAGCCATGCAGCTGTGTATAGAGATGCTGCTGTGTATAGCCGTGCAGCTGTGTATAGCCTTGCAGCTGTGTATAGCCTTGCAGATGTATATTGCCGTGCTGCTGTGTATACCCGTGCAGCTGTGAATAGCCGTGCAGCTGTGTGTATAACCATGCAGCTGTGTATAGCCATGAAGCTGAGTATATAGCTGTGCAGCTGTGTATAGCCCTGCAGCTGTGGATAGCCGTGCTGCTGTGTATAGCCGTGCAGATGTGCATATCCGTGTAGCTGTGGATAGCCGTGCAGCTGTGTATAGACATGCAGCTGTGTATATCGTGCAGCTGTGTATAGCCGTGCAGCTGTGTATAGCCGTGCAGCTCTGTATAGCCGTGCAGCTGTGCATAGCCGTGCAGCTGTGTATAGCCGTGAAGCTGTGTATAGCCTTGCAGCTGTGTATAGCCGTGCAGCTGTGTATAGCCATGCAGCTGTGTATAGCCTTGCTGCTGTGTACAGCCATGCAGCTGTGTATAGCCGTGCTGCTGTGTATAGCCGTGCAGTTGTGTATAGTTGTGCAGCTGTGTATAGCCGTGCAGCTGTGTATAGCCATGCAGCTGTGTATAGCCGTGCTGCTGTGTATAGCCGTGCAGCTGTATATAGCCTCGCTGCTGTGTATAGCCGTGCAGCTGTAAATAGCCGTGCAATTGTGTATAGCCATGCAGCTGTGTATAGCCGCGCAGCTGTGAATATCCGTGCTGCTCTGTATAGCCGTGCAGCTGTGTATAGCCGTGCAGGTGTGTATAGCCGCGCAGCTGTGTCTAGCGTGCAGCTGTGTATAGCCGCGCAGCTGTAAATATCCGTGCTTCTCTGTATAGCCGTGCAGCTCTGTATAGCCGTGCTGCTGTGTATAGTCGTACAGCTGTGTATAGCCGTGCAGTTCAGTATACCCGTGACGCTGTGAATAGCGGTGCAGTTGTGTATAACCATGCAGCTGTGTACAGCCGTGTAGCTGTGTATGGCCGTGCAGCTGTGTATAGCCGTGTAGCTGTGTATAGCCGTGCAGCTGTGTATAGCCGTGCAGCTGTGTATAGCCGTGCAGCTGTGTATAGCCGCGCTGCTGTGTATAACCGTGCAGCTGTGTATAGCCATGCAGATGTGTATAGAGTGCTGCTGTGTATAGCCGTGCAGCTGTGTATAGCCGTGTAGCTGTGTATAGCCGTGCAGCTGTGTATAGCCATGCAGCTGTGTATAGAGGTGCTGCTGTGTATAGCCGTGCAGCTGTGTATAGCCGTGCAGCTGTGTATTGCCGTGTAGCTGTGTATGCCGTGCAGCTGTGTATAGCCGTGCAGCTGTGTATAGCCATGCAGCTGTGTATAGAGGTGCTGCTGTGTATAGCCGTGCAGCTGTGTATAGCCGTGCTGCTGTGTATAGCCGTGCAGCTGTGCATAGCCGGGCAGCTGTGTATAGCCGTGCAGCTGTGTATAGCCGTGCAGCTGTGCATAGCCGTGCAACTGTGTATAGCCATGCAGCTGTGTATAGCTGTGTAGCTGTGTATAGCCATGCAGCTGTGTATAGCCGTGCAGCTGTGTATAGCCGTGTAGCTGTGTATAGCCGTGCAGCTGTGTATAGCCATGCAGCTGTGTATAGCGTGTTGCTGTGGATAGCCGTGCTGCTGTGTATAGCCGTGCAGCTGTGTATAGCCATGCAGCTGTGTATAGCCGTGCTGCTGTGTATAGCCTGCTGCTGTGTATAGCCATGCAGCTGTGTATAGCCGTGCTGCTGTGTACAGCCATGCAGCTGTGTATAGCCGTGCTGCTGTGTATAGGCGTGCAACTGTACTCACCTAATTGTGCTTACGGGGGTTGAGCTATGGCTCTTTGGTCCCGCCTCTTAACTGTCAATCAACTGGTGTACAGATTCCTGAGCCTACTGGGCTCTATCATATCTACATTTGAAACTGTGTATGGAGTCAGCCTCCACCACATCACTTCCTAGTGCATTCCATTTATTAACTACTCTGACACTGAAAAAATCTTTCTAACGTCTCTGTGGCTCATCTGAGTACTACGTTTCCACCTGTGTCCCCTTGTTCGTGTCCCACCCGTGCTGAAGAGTTTGTCTTTGTCCACCCTGTCAATTCCCCTGAGAATTTTGTAGGTGGTTGTCATGTCTCCCTTTACTCTTCTGTTTTCCAGGGATGTGAGGTTCAGCTCCTTTAGCCTTTCCTCGTAGCTCATTCCTCTCAGTTCCGATACGAGCCAGGTGGCATACTGCTGAATCTTCTGTAACTTCGTCTTGTGTTTAACTAGGTATGGACTCCAAGCTGGAGCTGCATACTCCAGGATTGGTCTTACATAAGTGGTATACAGGGTTCTGAAGATTCCTTACACAAGTTTCTAAAGGCAGTTCTTATGTTGGCGAGTCTAGCATATGCCGCTGTTGATATTCTTTTGATGTGGGCCTCTGGGGACAGGTTCAGTGTGATATCAACCCCCCAAATCTTTCTCTCTATTTGACTCTTGCATGATTTCACCTCCCAGATGGTACCTTGTGTTCAGCCTCCTGCTCCCTTCGCCTAATTTCATCACCTTACACTTTCCTGAGTTGAACTTTAGCAACCATTTTCTAGACCATTCCTCCAGTTTATCCAGGTTATCCTGTAGTCTCTGTCTATCTTCATCCGTCTTGATTCTTGTCATAATTTTTGTATAGCCGTGCAGCTGTGTATAGCCATGCAGCTGTGTATAGCCATGCAGCTGTGTATAGCCGTGCTGCTGTGTATAGCCATGCAGCTGTGTATAGCCGTGCTGCTGTGTATAGCCGTGCAGCTGTGTATAGCCATGCAGCTGTGTATAGCCGTGCAGCTGTGTATAGCCGTGCTGCTGTGTATAGCCGTACAGCTGTGTATAGCCGTGCAGCTGTGTATAGCCGTGCAGCTGTGTATAGCCATGCAACTGTGTATAGCCGTGCTGCTGTGTATAGCCGTGCAGCTGTGTATAGCCGTGCAGCTGTGTATAGCCGTGCAGCTGTGTATAGCCGTGCTGCTGTGTATAGCCGTGCAGCTGTGTATAGCCGTGCTGCTGTGTATAGCCGTACACTGTGTATAGCCGTGCAGCTGTGTATAGCCGTGCAGCTGTGTATAACCGTGCAGCTGTGTATAGCCGCGTGCTGTGTATAGCCGTGCAGCTGTGTATAGCCGTGCTGCTGTGTATAGCCGTGCAGCTGTGTATGGCCGCGCAGCTGTGTATAGCCGTGCAGCTGTGTATAGCCGTGCATCTGTGTATAGCCGTGCAGCTGTGTATAACCGCGCTGCTGTGTATAGCCGTGCAGCTGTATATAGCGTGCAACTGTGTATAGCCGTGCAGCTGTGTATAGCCGTGCAGCTGTGTATAGCCGTGCAGCTGTGTATAGCCGTGCTGCTGTGTATAGCCGTGCAGCTGTGAATAGCCGTGCAGCTGTGTATAGCCGTGCTGCTGTGTATAGCCGTGCAGCTGTGTATAGCCGTGCTGCTGTGTATAGCCGTGCAGCTGTGTATAGCCGTGCAGTTTGTATAGCCGTGAGCTGTGAATAGCCATACAGCTGTGTATAGCCGTGCAGCTGTGATAGCCGTGCAGTGTGTATAACCGTGCAGCTGTGTATAGCCGTGTAGCTGTGTATAGCCGTGCAGCTGTGTATAGCCGTGTAGCTGTGTATAGCCGTGCAGCTGTGTATAGCCGTGCAGCTGTGTATAGCCGTGCAGCTGTGTATAGCCGTGCTGCTGTGTATAGCCGTGCAGCTGTGTATAGCCATGCAGCTGTGTATAGAGGTGCTGTTGTGTATAGCCGTGCAGCTGTGTATAGCCGTGTAGCTGTGTATAGCCGTGCAGCTGTGTATAGCATGGAGCTGTGTATAGAGGTGCTGCTGTGTATAGCCGTGTAGCTGTGTATAGCCGTGCAGTTGTGTATAGCCGTGTAGCTGTGTATAGCCATGCAGTTGTGTATAGCCGTGTAGCTGTGTATAGCCATGTAGCTGTGTATGGCCGTGCAGCTGTGTATAGCCGTGTAGCTGTGTATGGCCGTGTAGCTGTGTATGGCTGTGCAGCTGTGTATATCCATGCAGCTGTGTATAGAGGTGCTGCTGTGTATAGCCGTGCAGCTGTTTATAGCCGTGCTGCTGTGTATAGCCGTGCAGCTGTGCATAGCCGTGCAGCTGTGTATAGCCGTGCAGCTGTGTATAGCCGTGCAGCTGTGCATAGCCGTGCAACTGTGTATAGCCATGCAGCTGTGTATAGCCGTGTAGCTGTGTATAGCCATGCAAATGTGTATAGCCATGCAGCTGTGTATAGCCGTGCAGCTGTGGATAGCCGTGCAGCTGTGTATAGCCGTGCAGCTGTGGATAGCCATGCAGCTGTGTATAGCCGTGCAGCTGTGGATAGCCGTGCAGCTGTGTATAGCCGTGCAGCTGTGGATAGCCGTGCAGCTGTGTATAGCCGTGTAGCTGTGGATAGCCATGCAGCTGTGTATAGCCGTGCAGCTGTGGATAGCCGTGCAGCTGTGTATAGCCGTGCAGCTGTGGATAGCCATGCAGCTGTGTATAGCCGTGTAGCTGTGGATAGCCGTGCAGCTATGGATAGCCGTACAGCTGTGTATAGCCGTGCAGCTGTGGATAGCCGTTCAGCTGTGTATAGCCGTGCAGCTGTGGATAGTCGTGCAGCTGTGGATAGCCGTGCAGCTGTGAATAGCCGTGCAGCTGTGGATAGCTGTGCAGCTGTGTATAGCCGTGCAGCTGTGTATAGCCGTGTAGCTGTGGATTGCCATGCAGCTGTGTATAGCCGTGCAGCTGTGTATAGCCGTGCAGCTGTGTATAGCCGTGCAGCTGTGTATAGCCGTGCAGCTGTGTATAGCCGTGCAGCTGTGGATAGCCGTGCAGCTGTGGATAGCCGTGCAGCTGTGTATAGCCGTGCAGCTGTGTATAGCCGTGCAGCTGTGGATAGCCGTGCAGCTGTGGATAGCCGTGCAGCTGTGTATAGCCGTGTAGCTGTGGATAGCCGTGCAGCTGTGTATAGCCATGCAGCTGTGTATAGCCGTGTAGCTGTGGATAGCCGTGCAGCTGTGGATAGCCGTGCAGCTGTGGATAGCCGTGCAGCTGTGGATAGCCGTGCAGTATGGAAAACTGGAAGCAGTGCATGTGTGTGAGCACGCCATTTAAATTCACACTGAGTGAGTCAATTATATCAGAATTCACCAAGACTGTTGAGTGAGGCAGATAATTTACATTAGAGCTATTGACGGTCGTGTCAAGCTGATTGATCAGCTCGCGTGGTGCAACCAGCTTATCTCCAAGGATTTACCATCTGTCATCGGGAAAGCTCGAGGTGTGAGCTTTATCCAACATTGTTGAGGAATATGCAGTGTTGGGCTCCCTCGCTTAAATCCGCAGTCTACCTGCCACTTGGATCATTGACGCCAGAGTGTGAGTGCATGAATGTAAGTACTAAAATCCGGGTTATTTAAATTGTTGTGCACACATTAATTTTGGTGATCAGTAACCACTCAATCTTGGATCGATCAGAGTATTTCTCCCAACGAGATTTCTCTCTTTGGGAATCCATTAAGATTGTGAATGTGTCAGGCTGTCAGCTCAGAGTAGAGAGACAAGTCTTAACTTTCAAGGGTCGTGTCACTGGTGGAGTGGCCGGCGCCGCTCGTGTGTGAGAACAATATTATTAAACACATTTGAAATAGATTGTTAACATCTGTTGCAGGAAGTGTTGGGAGTGATTATTATAGTTGTCTTAGTGTAAGTGTAAGTAAGTGATGTGATTACACTTGTCTTTGTGACACATATTTTATTATTATTGTTATGATTATCTCATTGTGTTGTGAAGTGACACGTGTCACTTTACATCACAACAACTGGAGTGGTAGTTGTTGCCAACAACTGGTCCTGTTGTTGACAACGGTAGTAGTAGTGGCGCTATGAGTCCTGTTGTTAACAACAGGAGTGGTAGCGACGATAAGTGTCCCTGTTGTTGAAACGGTAGTAGTTGTGGCGCTATGAGTCCTGTTGTTGACAACAGGAGTGGTAGCGACGATAAGTGTCCCTGTTGTTGACAACGGTAGTAGTAGTTGCGCTATGAGTCCTGTTGTTAACAACGGTAGTAGTAGTGACGCTTCGTATCCTTGTTGTTGACAACGGGAGTCGCAGTGGCGCTACGTGTCCTGTTGTCAACAACAGTACACGTGTCGCCTTTACTATTACCGTTGTCAACAACAGTGCACGTATCGCCTCACTATTACCGTTGTCAACAACAGTACACGTGTCGCCTCTTCTATTACCGTTGTCAACAACAGGGACACGTAGCGTCACTACCACTCCCCGTTGTCAACAACAGGGTCACGAAGCGTCGCTACCACTCCCCGTTGTCAACAACAGGGTCACGTAGCGTCGCTACCACTCCCCGTTGTCAACAATAGGGACACGTAGCGTCACTACCACTCCCCGTTGTCAACAACAGGGTCACGTAGCGTCGCTACCACTCCCGTTGTCAAAAACAGGGTCACGTAGCGTCGCTACCACTCCCGTTGTCAACAACAAGGACACGTAGCGTCACTACCACACCCCGTTGTCAACAACAGGGACACGTAGCGTCACTACCACTCCCCGTTGTCAACAACAGGGTCACGAAGCGTCGCTACCACTCCCCGTTGTCAACAACAGGGTCACGTAGCGTCGCTACCACTCCCCGTTGTCAACAACAGGGTCACGAAGCGTCGCTACCACTCCCCGTTGTCAACAACAGGGTCACGTAGCGTCGCTACCACTCCCCGTTGTCAACAATAGGGACACGTAGCGTCACTACCACTCCCCGTTGTCAACAACAGGGTCACGTAGCGTCGCTACCACTCCCGTTGTCAAAAACAGGGTCACGTAGCGTCGCTACCACTCCCGTTGTCAACAACAGGGACACGTAGCGTCACTACCACTCCCCGTTGTCAACAACAGGGACACGTAGCGTCACTACCACTCCCCGTTGTCAACAACAGGGTCACGAAGCGTCGCTACCACTCCCCGTTGTCAACAACAGGGTCACGTAGCGTCGCTACCACTCCCCGTTGTCAACAACAGGGTCACGTAGCGTCACTACCACTCCCCGTTGTCAACAACAGGGACACGTAGCGTCACTACCACTCCCCGTTGTCAACAACAGGGTCACGAAGCGTCGCTACCACTCCCCGTTGTCAACAACAGGGTCACGTAGCGTCGCTACCACTCCCCGTTGTCAACAACAGGGACACGTAGCGTCACTACCACTCCCCGTTGTCAACAACAGGGTCACGAAGCGTCGCTACCACTCCCCGTTGTCAACAACAGGGTCACGTAGCGTCGCTACCACTCCCGTTGTCAACAACAGGGACACGTAGCGTCACTACCACTCTCCGTTGTCAACAACAGGGTCACGAAGCGTCGCTACCACTCCCCGTTGTCAACAACAGGGTCATGTAGGGTCGCTACCACTCCCGTTGTCAACAACAGGGACACGTAGCGTCACTACCACTCCCCGTTGTCAACAACAGGGACACGTAGCGTCGCTACCACTCCCCGTTGTCAATAACAGGGACACATAGCGTCACTACCACTCCCCGTTGTCAACAACAGGGACACGTAGCGTCGCTACCACTCCCGTTGTCAACAACAGGGACACGTAGCGTCACTACCACTCCCTGTTGTCAACAACAGGGACACGTAGCGTCACTACCACTCCCGTTGTCAACAACAGGGACACGTAGCGTCACTACCACTCCCCGTTGTCAACAACAGGGACACGTAGCGTCACTACCACTCCCCGTTGTCAACAACAGGGACACGTAGCGTCACTACCACTCCCCGTTGTCAACAACAGGGACACGTAGCGTCACTACCACTCCCCGTTGTCAACAACAGGGTCACGAAGCGTCGCTACCACTCCCCGTTGTCAACAACAGGGTCACGTAGCGTCGCTACCACTCCCCGTTGTCAACAACAGGGTCACGTAGCGTCACTACCACTCCCCGTTGTCAACAACAGGGACACGTAGCGTCACTACCACTCCCCGTTGTCAACAACAGGGTCACGAAGCGTCGCTACCACTCCCCGTTGTCAACAACAGGGTCACGTAGCGTCGCTACCACTCCCCGTTGTCAACAACAGGGACACGTAGCGTCACTACCACTCCCCGTTGTCAACAACAGGGTCACGAAGCGTCGCTACCACTCCCCGTTGTCAACAACAGGGTCACGTAGCGTCGCTACCACTCCCGTTGTCAACAACAGGGACACGTAGCGTCACTACCACTCTCCGTTGTCAACAACAGGGTCACGAAGCGTCGCTACCACTCCCCGTTGTCAACAACAGGGTCATGTAGGGTCGCTACCACTCCCGTTGTCAACAACAGGGACACGTAGCGTCACTACCACTCCCCGTTGTCAACAACAGGGACACGTAGCGTCGCTACCACTCCCCGTTGTCAATAACAGGGACACATAGCGTCACTACCACTCCCCGTTGTCAACAACAGGGACACGTAGCGTCGCTACCACTCCCGTTGTCAACAACAGGGACACGTAGCGTCACTACCACTCCCTGTTGTCAACAACAGGGACACGTAGCGTCACTACCACTCCCGTTGTCAACAACAGGGACACGTAGCGTCACTACCACTCCCCGTTGTCAACAACAGGGACACGTAGCGTCACTACCACTCCCCGTTGTCAACAACAGGGACACGTAGCGTCACTACCACTCCCCGTTGTCAACAACAGGGACACGTAGCGTCACTACCACTCCCCGTTGTCAACAACAGGGACACGTAGCGTCACTACCACTCCCCGTTGTCAACAACAGGGACACGTAGCGTCACTACCACTCCCCGTTGTCAACAACAGGGACACGTAGCGTCACTACCACTCCCCGTTGTCAACAACAGGGACACGTAGCGTCACTACCACTCCCCGTTGTCAACAACAGGGACACGTAGCGTCACTACCACTCCCCGTTGTCAACAACAGGGACACGTAGCGTCACTACCACTCCCCGTTGTCAACAACAGGGACACGTAGCGTCACTACCACTCCCCGTTGTCAACAACAGGGACACGTAGCTTCACTACCACTCCCGTTGTCAACAACAGGGACACGTAGCGTCACTACCACTCCCCGTTGTCAACAACAGGGACACGTAGCGTCACTACCACTCCCCGTTGTCAACAACAGGGACACGTAGCTTCACTACCACTCCCCGTTGTCAACAACAGGGACACGTAGCGTCACTACCACTCCCCGTTGTCAACAACAACTGGACTGTTCCCCCCACCCCCCCACTCACCTTGCCCGAAATGCTACGCGTATTAGTGGCTTTAGGTATTGTATGTACTAGCTCTATATGTAATCCAACATTATGTTTGTAAAACAACTATGTATGTACTTTTCCTGAATAAAAATTATTTATTATTTTATTAACAGCACATGTATCGCCTCTACTATTACCGTTGTCAACAACAGGGACACGTAGCGTCACTACCACTCCCGTTGTTAACAACAGGGACACGTAGCGTCACTACCACTCCCGTTGTTAACAACAGGGACACGTAGCGTCTCTACCACTCCCGTTGTTAACAACAGGGACACGTAGCGTCTCTACCACTCCCGTTGTTAACAACAGTGACACGTAGCGTTACTACCACTCCCGTTGTTAATAACTATGAAATTTTCTAGCGGAAAGAAAGTGTAAAGGTTCGCTCTTTCTATTTTTTTTTGTATTCACAAGCTTTGGTATAGAGCAATGAGTTGCTACGCTATTCTATATAAAAGATTACAAAGTGTTGATCAAAAACTAGCTAGAAGTTCATCTAATATCCCATCTCACAAGATGGTTAGTCATATATAGAGTCAAGAGAGAACAGAAAGTGCGAGGCAGATTGCCTGCACTAGCAAACTCTGGCCACAGCACAAGAATGTCTTCCAGCACCCCACACTAAGTAATTATCAAATCGTACCTTTAACGTTCTTATTATGTTCTACTGTGCTCACAAGGGTTTCCCGAGGCTTCCACTGAAGTCGGACCAGGATACACACAACACACACTTTTTTTTTTTAGAATCTGACGTAACTCTGGTGACAAACTTTACGATTCTCTTTTTGAGAGACTTTTAGGCGTAACTTCATCACTGTTCGTGTGACATGTCCATGGGCTGTGTGTTGTGCTCGGAATGGGCTTCTTCTGTGGCCGGAGGAATATTTGTAGATCCGGTGTTAGGCACAAAACTGGACAGTTAGTTATCGGACATGTCGTTAGGATTGCTGTTTCTCTCAAAAACGGCTTTTTCTGATGTGAAAGTAATATTTGTGTACCGGAGGATATCATCTCCGATTATAAACTCGTAATCATAGATATCCGCGATGTATATATCCGTAGTGAATTTAAGTCCTTCGAACTTTAACTTCTGCATTCCTGACAATGCGGTTGGCCTCACATGGTTCTCCGTGCATATTAACGAAGTCTACACTTTGACATGACTCGGTTACAAGGCCTAGTCTAATAACACCTTGGCTGCTGATGATCGTATTTGGGGCACCGGTGTCCACGAAGGCTTCGATTTCCTTACTGTTGATTGTGGACGTGACATGAATGGTATTGTATTGTACGACTGAAAACTCTTTGTCCTGCATCTTCTGCTTTTTCTGTGGCCGTATTATTAGTCGAGGATTTTTCATGTCATTAATTATTGAACAGTTATATGCAACTAAAATATCCATGGACAGTAAAGCATCCTTTGTGGGAAAATCATAGACATATACCTCGGTATCAAGAGAGAAATCCCTCTGGAAATAAGGTTTGGCTTTCAAGAGCCCCTTGAAGGGATCCGAAAATGTTAATGTCTCCTGTTCATTGTCATCCTAGTCTACAGCCGCCAACTAATGGAAACATTCAAAATCCTGGTCTATTACGGCCTCCAAGCCATATTGTTTCATCAGGGGAACCGTGATCATGGTTATACATGCGCCGGTGTCAACATTGAAGTCAACAACTTGATTTCCCAGTAGGACAGGAATAAATATTTCGTTAGCATGCCGGTAAAGAGGGAGAGACACCTCTCTTGATACTCCTCCTTCACGCGACATTGCTGTCTGTAAAGTGTCCGTCTCTCGCTCCAGCAGTTTATATGGGTATACGAAGTTCGCCAAAAGTAGAGGACACGTCTCACACTCCTTCACACGTCATTGCCGCGTTATTACTGAGATTCATATC
>WNGS01120497.1:0-20970 GCA_020271785.1 Procambarus virginalis
AACATGTCTCCTCCCATCCAGCTCACCCACGCGACTGACTAGCTTCCCGCCTGCCAAAGATCAACTTAACATCCACATGAACTCTCGTGAAAACTCTACTAACAATATGTAGTACACAAGAACAATAATATCAGTAATCTTAAGAGTATATAATACTGTTACAGTAATCACAAGAATTAATTACAATCAATAACAGGAATTAATCAAAGGTTGAAATATAAACGCTAGCTTGACAACAGACCGCACACTGAACATACCCTAATATGGTCATCCCCCCACGGAGAAGCCACACTCCCTCCAACAAGAAATAACTTGCACAAGCCTATAAAAAAAAATGCAACTCGGGCATACTACAGCATGCTACAATATAAATCATACAATATTAACTGGAACACAAATGGATACCATACTAATAATAGTACTGAACAGGGAAATTATTAAATTCTATACATCGTTATCATGAATCAATCGTAGAATCAATCATAGATTCGTAACATCCCTCCCGGTCCTCAAGAAAAAATGAAATTAACTGAAGGATGATTTCATTTTTTGACTGCATGAAATATAACATGAAAATATAACATGAAGGTACTTCAACGAAAGATCAAAGTATAAAACAATAATATTTCACACAGCAAAAAATACATGCATCTCTTGAGTATAGAACACTTCATATTATGGCACTGCAATAGGAAATCCTCTGGATAAGGCATCAGCAATAACATTTTGCCTCCCAGGAATATGACGAATTACAATATTGAATTCTTGCAGAATCAATGACCATATAAGTATTCTCCGGTTTGTAACCGCCAAGATCAAACAAAGTGCTTCCTTCTCAACCATAGAATAATTAGTTTGTGCCCTGTCAAATTTACGAGAGAAATAATACACAGGGTGTTCTAAATCATCTGGTCGTACCTGGAACAAAACAGCACCTGCTCCTAGATCCGAAGTGTCTATGTGCATAATAAAGGGTTTATCAAACTGTGGACTAGCTAGTACAGGTGACGTTGAGAGATTCCTTTCAATTTCTGAAAGGTGTTCTGACACTCCTGCGTCCACTTGAATTTTACCTGCTTCCTTAGAAGATTGTTAATAGGTGCAGCAACAATGGAAATTTTTTACAATATCTCGTATAATACATACACATCCCAATAAATTTCTGCATAGACTTCATACTGGTTAGTGCTGGGTAATCCACGATTGCTTGGATCTTGTCTTGTAACGGGACTATCCTACCTTGTCCGACCTCATGTCCTAAGTACACTATTGTTCCTTTAGCCCAACTACATTTCTTCATATTAACAGTCAAATTAGCATGTTGTAACATAGCAAACAATTGCTTTAAATTGGACATATGATCTACCCAACTCTTACTGAAAATCACAATGTCATCTAAATATGCCCTACAATCTGGCACATCCTTCAACAAAGAATTCATTAACTTTTGAAAAGTTGCTGGTGCATTCCTTAATGCAAACGGCATCACATTAAACTCGAATACTCCATCAGGGTGATAAAAGCTGTCACTTCCCTTGCAAAATCTGCAAGTGGTATCTGGTGATACCCCATTAGATAAGTCCAATTTAGACACAAAGTGTTGGAAATTTCCAACACTTATCATCCATTATTATATTATGATAAATTACTATTAACTTACTAATTGCAGTAGCTCTTAACATCACTAACCGTAGTGTTAATATAAATTAATCTGAGCATATTGCTGATAATATTACTCCTGATAATGTAAATCAAGAGTTATTAATTGAAATTATTCAGTAACAGTTTTTATTCTGTTACGATCGAATGCTCTGGAGAAGTATAAATAACATCTCCATTTCTCGCTAGAGATCATTTATCGAGAATATTATAATTATTAATTCCCTATAATTTCAACCCAGTTCATATTATCGCATTTCATCCATAATTGCGCGGAAAAGAATAATTTGTGTTTAATAATTTCCGTGGTGAATGCGAGAGCGGGGAGAGGGAGGGCGGCGACGCCATTACATCAACAAGGCACGCGCACGAAGCAGCATGGGAGAAGCACATGGCTTTGCTGGGAATTCTTATCGACAAGAATTACGTTGATACCCAGTTAATAAGTGGAATTTACTTGCCTGTGTTCTATAGTGCCTCAGCAGTGAATAAAGCGTCTACAATTAATACCAAGACCCATAATTAAGTGTGCACAGCAGTGAACATTGGGTCCAGCAGACGCACATTTCGGCAGACCTTAGTACTCAGTTACGCTCCTAAGTATTATTTTTTGATGCATCAAAGTAGATAGTACCTTAGTGAGTAGTTTGTCGTCATGAAGAATGAACATCCATAATACCACGTTAGTAATGTTTATTACCCATCTCAGTTTCATGAATATCTGAACATAATTTGTAGCCTAGTCAATTGCTACTTTATGTTTCTTGTATTACAGCGTGTATTTGAGACGCCAGCAAGATTCTCATCAATCGTGTTATTTACCTCGAGTTATTTCTCTATGGGGATTCCGTGACCACGAGGACGAATGATGAACTGGCGTTAGAAATCGTCTTACAGCTAAGACACATTTTTCTTATAAATTTATTCAATTTAATTATTGCTTCTGTAATTAATATAGCAATTATCATAGAATGTTTATTGCCAGATTTGGTAGTTAATGTTTATCTTTAACTGTGCTCAATATTTATGCTCAGTGATTAATGATGATTATAATATAATTTGATTACCATATATTTGAATATATTGTAGTTAGATTTACCATATTACTAATACCACAATGAACTAGTGACGAACCACACTGGTTCCTAGATATATATGAACTTCTAGAAATAACCCCCCAATGTTGATATTTGAGGCTTTGGCTTTAATTAATAATTACAGTCTTCATTATTTTCAAGTGAATATTCATTGAATGAGTTTCCATAGACACTGGTTCTCTGGTGTCATTCTAATGATCATTTTTATTTGTTTTCCCTCTTTTCTCAAAAGCGGGTGGTCCTTCGATTTATTTCAATACAATAATTAAATAATTTATTTTCTGAGTTCAAGCCCCAGATACCCAACATTTTGGTCTCTTCGAACCGGATGATTACTAATCAATTAATCTATATCAGTTCTCAGACTGAAACAACATTTTGGTCTTATCGAACTGGATACATACCAATTACCATTAAACTGTATCCGTTCTCAGAAACCAAAACAACATTTTGGTCTCTTAGAACTGGATACAATCCAAGAAATTCTTACAATTAGTCCTGTACTAATGAGTAGTACATACATTATACATTTTTGTGCTGACCCTAGCAAGGGTGGGATTCAACATTACAGTAACTCTGATTAGAGTGCTTCCATATCAATTATTTGTGTATTCATTATTTTTGTGTGTGGTTTTGAGTGTTGCTGTATGATCACCATTACATCTAATGGTGATAATGATGGGCTAGCCGGACGAAAGTTAATGGTGACATGCAGACACCACTCAAAATCTTTAGCTATATACTTGTTAGGTAGGGACATTTAACCTCAAAGTGAGGTAGAGTTTAATTTAGCCAGAACTCAGGCTATACTCAATATTAATTATCAACTAATGAACAAGTATCCCAGCTTCATTAGTAATATTCAATCAAGTCCTATGAAATTTGGACTTAAAGCTAACATGGCTACTCCTGAGCAATTAAGGAGAACCTATATTGGCCTCAAAGGCCATTTAACTAGACTAATTAATAAGTCTGATGACTTGTCCAAGGCAACTCCCATTGATTACTATCTACTAAAATCATCAGTGAGAGTAGCTAATCTTAAGTTTGATCAAGTTAAATCAGCAAGTCAGTCTTATCTTAACTCACTGAATGCTACTGAAACTGATCTAGAGGAATTAGATCAAATTGTAGCAAATATTTCACAACACGAAGATGAGACTCAAGATAAATTTGATGTACTATCCAGTATAGTAAACCATCAATCCAATACAAATTCTACTATGTCTCAATCCAGTAATCAATTACCTGAGGTTCGTCTACCTACTTTAGACTTACCTACATTTGCAGGGCTGGATGAAGAAAATTGGGACACATTTTGGACTTCATTTGAAGTTCATATCCATAACAGGTCTTATCTTGACCCAATTTCTAAATTTTCATACCTGATTAGTCTTCTCAAAGGGGAAGCTAAAAAGGTTATAAATAACTTAGCTCTCACTGAGAGTAATTATGTGGAAGCTATAAAACTGCTGAAGTTGAATTATTGCAACCAGGAGTTAAGTATAGCTAACCTTTATTACCAATTGCTAGATCTGAATGCACCAAGTAACAGACCAGACTCACTTCAAAGCTTCAGGCTAGAAGCAGAGTCTCTAGTGAAGGCCTTAGGTACTAAAGTTGATGTACCAGCTTCAGAATGGTCAATCAAGTTACTTTTGCAGAGGAAATTGCCTCAAAATATCTTAGCAGAAATATGTTCACATTATAAAACCGAGTTTCTCACTCTCGAGCAAATATTCGAGGGGCTGAGAATAACAGTTAACAGGTTGAAGACTCATGATAAGATTAAACCTGAGTCTAAATTACCTAACATTGACATCTCAGTCAAACCCCAATTGACTTTGAATAAATCCAATAAATCTAAGCCTAAGACTACTCCATCCACTGGAAAGGGGAGTGGTAGTGTAGGTACTTATACTGTATCTCCCTCTGACACTGCAACTGATGTGTCTACTAAAAGGACAAATTCAGTCAGAGAGAGAAGGTGCCTGTTCTGCGATCAAGAACATCTCACCTACAAATGTACGGTTTATCCTAACTTTAACACCAGGATTAAACAACTTCAAGAATTACACAGATGCACCAAGTGCATGGGTTCTCATGAACCCAGTAAATGTGTTGTGCAGCTACTGTCGGGAAACCGACACACGAATAGTATAGTCTTCCCTTAACAGTATCCTCTAAAAATTAGAGAATGGGAGACTCCGTGACGTCATCGACGTCGCCGCAGTATTTACATTATTAAACCACTGTTCATACAACAGTTTAATGTCTAAATTGAATAAAAAAGTGTTCAATAAGACTGAATATAATTATTAACACCAAAATATAGCTTGATTCCCTTGTTAACGTAAATTTAACTTAGAAGTAGAACACAATATTGGAACAACAAGGGAGGCTGAGCGTCTCTTACAGACGCCTCACACACGAAAACAATAACAATGGGTGCTCGTGTGTTGTGATAATGGCCACACAGGATAGACCTACTCTGCCTTAAGAAGCTGCCATAGCAACATCACTACTACAAATAAGAGCACTCCAGTATCCGGCTTACCAAGTATTTGTTTATTATTCTAGTGCACTGATTAATATCCAAAGGTATAAGTCGTTAAATATATGAACAACACCAACACCATGTACGTGTACCCCATTTTTACAGCCCTCACATACCATGTTATACCTGTATTGATATGTTTAGGGAAATGTACTAACTCCTTGCATCCCAAACAGGTAAATTGTGACTTGGAACAGCAAGTAGCTGAGCAGTAGAACTATGTACATGTACCTAGCTGTTGCCAGCCTTGAAGGCCTCCACAGCCGCCATTGGCACCATGAGGCACAGGGCCACACCCACATAGATGCTACCATGACACAGCCTTAGCAGGCCCTTACTACAGGCTCAGATAAGGCCATTCTAGTTATTGTAGTAGTAGTATTCATAACTAGTAATAATTGTTGAAATAATAGTAGATTAGACCACCATATGTGGTATGATAAAATATTATAATTAAACTTAGGTAAACAATTTGTAGTTTAAGAAGGAGCCATTACAAAGTGGTTTAAGCTACAAATTGTCCCCCCCAATTTGTGTGAGATTAATTTCAGGCAGTTTTAACAAGTACATACAGTCCACTCAATTTCTTACCTACTAAGAAAAAATAAGATAAACTTTAATTTACTGAAGTCAATTAAAAGAATATATGCCTGGAGTTTTTACCACATAAATTATGGTCCTTCGAACCGGATGATTATTACAGTTAACCAGTAGGTACATTGCATCTAGATATAAAATCCTGATATACATTAGTAGTGCAATATTATAGCAGAAAGACATTGCTATATTTACATTTTCTAGCCTAACTTTTCAATCTCATAGCAAGCAAAACTACAACAAAGCACTATTATTGTTCTGAGGCCTATGCCAAAGAACTATTGTGCCTTTTTCATTACAAGAGGTTGATAAGAGGCTACTTTACTTATAAGTTACTTATAAATGTTTTGTAATTTAAGTATAAACATTACTTTAATATTGCACCATTACATACTGCATACCACATTGTTTACAGCAAATTCTTGCACAAGGGTAGGACATTTTAGGCTGGTGTTGTACAGCAACCTAGTTTAATTTATTGTGCTAACCTGGTGTAAGGGTAAGAATTTTTTACACTTGTCTAGAGTTGAACATATATTACAACCTAGCAAGTACATATTTTTATGCAGTATTCATGACAACCCGAGTTGTGTTGTCAACCTGATATTCATACATATAATTATAGGTATAATTTAACTATAATCATTTCACCTTTGAGTGTTAACCTGTGTCTCTGTACCAACCAAGAGTGATAATGACGGGCTAGCTTGCGGAATACCAGCATTGATACAGGCTTACCACTCAAATTATAGCGTGTATGATTATACAGTAGTATATATTTTAAATGATAAACAGCTCTAGTTCGGAAACTAGTTGCTTTATTAATTCAAGTGCCAAATAGTTAAAAGTCCATACGACTAGCAAGTACTTTCAAGATGTCTACACTCCAAAATGTAAAATTAACCCTTAGGGCCTTAAAGGGCATCTCACAAGGCAGATTAACAAATGTGAAGACATGAGTAATCAAACTCCAGTTAATTATGCAGCACTGGAAAACTATCTTAAGCTTACACGGAACAAATATGACCGTGTGTTGCAACAAATGAAACAGTATCAAGATTTACTGAACAATTCTAGTATTGATGAAGATACGATGAACAACATTCTCCAAGAACACTCTGATTATGAAGATGCAATGTTTGAACAAATTCAACGTTATGAAGATTTGATAGACGCCCATAAGGCCAATATAAATGTTGCAGCTACAACTACCCAGAATCAGACAGCACCAGAAGTCAAATTACCATCACTCAGTCTTCCAACTTTTTCTGGAACAGAGGACGAGAATTGGGACAATTTCTGGAGCAAATTTGTCGATTCTGTGGATTCTAATGTCAATGTACCAAAGACGACAAAGTTTACGTATTTACAGAGTGTCTTGAAGGATGAAGCCTTTCAGGTAGTCTGTAATCTGAATCACACAGATGACGATTATGACAATGCTGTACAACTACTCAAGGACAACTATGCGAAGCCTGAAAGGACTATCAGAATTTTAACCCAGAAGCTGTTAGATATTAAACATCCAAATAATACAGCAGTCTCACTCCAAGCCTTTAGATTGGAGCTTGAGTCTTTGCTTAAGGCACTTAAAAATAAAGTAAACTTGGATGAATCAGACTGGATAATCCAAGTCCATATGACTCGCAAATTACCCAGGGACATCCTGGATAAGTTGTTTGTGTTGTATGGAAAGTCATATCTGACAGTAACAGAGATTACAAAGGGGTTACAAACCATCATAGAACGAGAAAGAGTTATCCCAGATGAAAAGGCGACATCTAAACCTTCGTCTACTACTAATAGTAAACAACAGAGTACAAACAGTACTCCAAACAAATCTAAAACAACTTCTCCCTCCCCAAAGTGGAGACAAGGCAGTGTGGGCACATACGCAGTTGGTACCTCCAAACCTACAGGTAACGCGTCACCCAAATCGGTGACTCCTCAAGATACTGTTAACGTCTGGAGACCATGTCTGTTCTGTGAACAATCACATTCCATGTACAATTGCAGACGATACCCCGATCGTGCAACACGCATAAAACGACTCAAGGAGATACATAGATGTACCAAGTGTATAAGGGAACATCATCCCGACAGCTGCACATCAACAATACGCACCTGTTATAGGTGCCATAAGGGTCAACACCATACAGCACTTTGTGGGGATTCAAGTACAAAGTCTGCCAAACCACAGGAGGAGGAAGGAACTAACACCTCAGTACAGCTTTGTACTGTGCTACCTGACATAAGTGTTTTCTCAACAAGGTCTAAACATAAATCAGCTCTACCTACTGCACGATTGATCATTAGAAATGGAGAGAACAAAGCCACCGTACGTGGATTATTTGATCAAGGGTCCCAATTGACCTTTATATCCAAAGAGTTGGTAGATACCCTGAAACTTACACCTGTAGAGGAGACACGAATAAACATAGCAGGATTCCTGACTGACTCAGGAGCCCGAGTTTTCAAGGTAGTACAACCCAAAGTACGATTAGGAGGTTACGAACAAAATGTACAAGCTCTAGTAGTAGATAGATTCCCAACAGATCTATATGTATATGGTCTGGGGACAACAGCCAAATTCCTAGAAAAAAGGGAATTCATTTGGCTGATAAAATCACAACAGATAACCTTTCCAATATTGGAATCCTTATGGGATCAGATGTCTACCATAAGTTTATCAAAGGAAAGGAATACAAACACGGTATGAACGTGTTACCATCTGCAGGTGGCTATTTGCTAACAGGCCCTGTATTACGGCTAAACCAACCCGCACCTGTAGAACACCAACATGCCAACCCAGTAATGGTTGCATGACTAGGAGACCAGTCTCCACTGCAACTCAGAGACATGTCCGAGGAAGAGCTTGATCCCCCTGTACACAAGTTATGGGACCTGGCAACTCTCGGCATTGTCCCTGAACAACCTAGCCCAGATGATGACTGGACTTACAAACAATACCTGGACTCAGTTATATACAGAGATAATCAATACTGGGTCAGGCTACCATGGAAGCTGAATCACCCTCAGCTACCCGTCAACCATTTTATGGCACAAAACCAATTGAGATCACAGGTGTTGCGCTTACAAAGACAACCTGAGAACTTGAAGTTGTACCATGAAATAATACAGAAGCAACTCGATGACAAATTTATCGAAGTTGTTACAAATGATAACCCAAAGGAAGGTCACTACTTACCACATCATTGTGTACAGAAGAATTCTGCAACTACCCCATTACGGATAGTATTTAATTGCAGTGCTAAAATGAGGCCGAGTAGTGTTTCGTTAAACGACTGTCTTCAAACTGGCCCTAGCCTAACACAAAGGCTTTACGACGTGCTGTTAAAGTTCCGTATTGGGACTTATGCATATACGGCCGACATCAGCAAGGCATTCCTTAGGGTAGGTCTTCAAGAAGAAGACCGGAACTACACAAAGTTCCTATGGATTAAGGATCCTAACGATCCGAACAGTGAATTAATCACTTACCGGTTTGCCTCTGTCCTTTTTGGCGCCACGTCATCTCCTTTTCTGCTCCAAGCTACCTTGGATACGCACTTGAAGAAGTCCAATAGCCCAAACAAGACGGAAATTAGCAAAAACCTGTATGTGGATAATTTTCAAGGTACAACCAACAGTGAAAGTAAACTGTTGGACATATACCATGAGGCCAATCGAGAATTAATGGGAGCCAATATGCCTCTCCAATCTTGGGTCTCTAACAATGAAAAATTAAATCAACTGATCTCAACTGAATTTCCCGATTACCAGGTACCCGAGATGACAAAGGTACTAGGTGTCGAATGGAACACGACAACAGATCAGTTGACAATCAAGTCAGTGGAGCCTGATACCACTAACTTAACAATGAGAAAATTACTATCACAAGTCAGCAAACCCTTCGACCCATTAGGACTATTAAGCCCAGTACTGATTAATGGGAAGTTGATAATACAGGAATGTTGGCAACAAAAGATAGGCTGGGATGATCTTCTAACACCTGCTCTACAAGAAAAATGGCAAGGTTTAGTAAAAGATTTAAGTACCCTAGAGTCTGTCAAGTTCCCCAGGAACACAGTAGTAAATGAAAAAGAACCAATTAAGCTACATGTATTCTGTGATGCCTCAGGAAAGGCTTATGGAACAGTAGCTTACCTGGTCACAAATGGGCAAGCCAATTTGCTCACATCAAAGGCCAGAGTGGCACCTTTAAAGAAAAGATCACTGCCACAACTGGAATTAACAGCCTTACTGTTAGGAGTAAGATTGGCTCATTATTTGATCAAGGCCTTACGCCACATCCACTTTAAAGAAACAGTAGTTTGGTCAGATAATGAGGCAGTACTACAGTGGGTTAAGAACAATAACAGTAAGAATCCTTACGTGAGTAACCGCGTTAAGGAAATACGAGAGTTGTCAGCAGGGTATAAACTAAGATATGTACCCACAAAAGAGAATCCAGCTGACTATCTCTCCCGAGGACTGACTTTACGGCAATTAACAAAGGCAGAGATGTGGTTCAATGGACCTCAGTGGCTAATCAGCGACCAGTGGCCTGAACAAAAGCCACAAGTCATTGTGACCAATGTTACTGTTCCCACTGAGAACCCAGAACCACCTCGGACTTTGGTAATTGATCCTACTCGGTACTCTGAACTGAACAAACTTATAGGTGTCACCCAAGTAGTGTTTGATTTTCTAAAGAAAATAGGAATCAAGCATAAATTCCCTAATGCCCTAAGGTATTGGGTCAAAAGAGCTCAGATCGACACATTCGGGACAGAATTTGACAATGTTCCAAAGAAGCTACAACGTGATCTGGGTCTCTGGTTAGACACTGACAATTATAACATAATCAGATGCGGAGGCCGCTTACAGCACGCTGACATAGATTTGGAAGCAAAAAATCCAATATTGCTCCCTCGTCACCACATAGTAAGCAAACTAATTGTGTTACATATACACAAATACTGCACTCTGCATGGTGGGGTATTAGATACTCTCACAGACTTAAGACAACAGTACTGGCTACCCCAAGGTAGACAGACAGTAAAATCAATAATCAAATCCTGTGTTGTTTGCCGGAGATACGATGCCAGAGTGTGTCCATATCCTGGCCCACCTCCACTTCCGAAGGAACGAGTCGTACATATTCGTCCCTTTGAGACTACAGGAGTAGATTTCACAGGAGCACTAACACTTACAGGCACTAAAGACAAGAAACCAGTAAAAGCTTACATCTGTCTTTTTACTTGTGCCACAACAAGGGCAGTCCATCTAGAAGTGACTCCCGATATGAGTGCCGAAGCATTCTTACAGGCTTTCCGCAGGTTTGCTTCACGTAGATCCTGTCCTAAGTTAATGATCTCAGACAATGGGTCCAACTTAGTGGCAGGAGAAGCATGTCTGAGGAAAATCTGGACACATCCAAAGGTACGCACAGCCCTAAATCAACGGCAGTGCCATTGGAAATTCATACCTCCCAGAGCACCATGGCACGGAGGCTTCTATGAACGCATGGTTGGTACGGTAAAACGTTCTCTACGGAAAACCCTACACCGCCAAAAGATTGACCTGCAGGAGCTTCAAACAGTAGTCATAGAGATAGAAGCACGAGTCAATAACCGACCACTTACCTACCTCTCTGATGATGTTTTGCAGCGTGAACCATTAAGTCCAGCTCATTTGATGTATGGTAGACCTCTCAAAACACTTGTGTCCCTTACGGACGAGGAACCAGAGGATCCTTCATATGTCCAAGAGAGTGATTTGGTTCAACGTTTCAAACATCTATCAAGGGTGATAAGTCGGTGGAATGACGTATGGACTCGAGAATACCTTACAGCTCTGAGAGAGTATCATTACGGGGCAAACAACCCCTACAACAGAATTAACTTGAACCCTGGTGACATAGTTCTGGTGGATAGTGATGGACCACGCTCAGAGTGGCCTATAGGTCAAATAGTCTCTGTTCATCCAGACAGCCAGGGCATCTTGAGAATAGTGAAAGTTCACAGAAAATGGTACCATCCGTTTTCCTATGTGCGGCGGCTGGACGCCACTAGAGAAGGTAAAAAAAGCACAGGACGCCTGCCAAGCTTGGGAGCATAGTCATGTAATCGTTTATATTATTAAAGTCAGTAACCAGGAATGACTTTACATCAACCTTACTACCAAGACTATCTCAGCTATACACAGACACCACACTGGCGACGAGGATGAACTGGGAACGCAGGTATTTTGTTCAACAAAACACAAGGAAGGAGCATGCTGTCTCGAGGAAGGAGAAGCTGTCTGTGAGCATCATACCCGATGCTGTATGCAACCCCATGCTGTGTGCTGACTGTTGCTGTGTGCTGATCGTTGCTGTGTGCTGGCCGTTGCTGTGTGCTGGCCAATGCTGTGTGCTACCCAAGCTGTGCTGATGTTGCTGTGTGAGAGGAATCTGCCGACGCTGTGTACGAAACGACGCTTTGATGCAGTGTACAAAACCTGATGTTTTGGTTACGAAACGACGCTCCGTGCTACAAAATTCTTCACGCTGTGAACCAACTGCTGCCTACTGCTGCCAACTGCTGCCTACTGCTGACAACTGCTGCCTACTGCTGTACCAACTGCTGACAATTGCTGTACCAACTGCTAACAACTGCTGTGTTGCTGTGAGTAGGAACAACACATGTACACAAGGGCTAGGTAAGAAGTCAGTTGCTGCTGTGTTGTGCACTGTTGTGAACTTTTGCATTAAAGTAATTACAGTGAATTCTTAAAACATATACAGTGCAGTAAGTGTTATATATTCTGAGGAACATTTTAAGTGATAAGTTTAAATTTATTCAGTAAAAATGGCAAATATACCTCAGTTTCCTGCATTTGATCCTGACTGTGACCAGACAAACCTGTCACAGAGGTGGGTCAAATGGCTTAAAAGGTTTGAAAATTTGTTGATAGTTTCTGATATCAAAAGTGCTGAAAGAAAGCGTGCCTTTCTGCTTCACTATGCAGGTGATCGAGTTTGTGACATAATTGATACACTGAAAGACACTGGTGGTGCCAAAGATTATGACACTCCCAAAGCCAAATTAACTGAACACTTCAAACCAAGGCAAAATACTGCTATGGAAATTATGCATTTCAGGAGAGCAAAGCAACTCTCTAATGAAACCGTAGATCAATACCACACACGTCTACAGGGTTTAGCAGCCCATTATGAGTTTGCTGATGTTGACAAAGAAATCAAACAGCAAATAATTGAAACATGCACATCTACACGTCTCCGTCGAAGAGCTCTAGAACTTGTTGATGATGAAAGTTCTCTTATCAAGATACTGGATATTGCTCGTCGAATGGAAGATACTGCACGTGATGCTCGTGTCATGGAGTGCAGTGCCAACAACGGTTCTGCCACTGTTACTAACAGTGATGAGGTATGTAAGGTTCAGGGAGGACACCGTGATCATAGAAGATATCATGCCAAACCTAACAGTAAATTGAGCCGAGAACCACATCACAACTGGGGTCATGGAACAAGACTCAAGCAGTCACAACGACTCACATCAGAGGTTGTCAACAATAAATGCCACAATTGTGGAGGAGACTACCCACACCAAGATAATGTTTGTCCTGCACAAGGTAAGAAGTGCTATGAGTGTGGAAAACTAGGTCATTTTGGTGCTGTGTGTCGTTCCGCACTAAAGAAACCACAATCCATGAATAAAATCACTGTACGAGGATCAGGTCATAGGAGTCGAGGTGGCAAACACAATATTGCACCTCAAATCCAGAATGTTAATAATATACAAGACAACATTTCGTTACAAATAATAACCAGTCTCAGATGACAGTGAATGTGATTATATTTGTGGAGTACAAGCAATCACAGAATGGAATGATCATCCAAACAACCCAGAGACTATAGTATACATTGCTGATATTTGTCTCAAAGTTCTCATTGACACTGGATCAAACATTGACACCATTGCTGAGTGCCACTATGAGAAATTTAAAAAACAGTTCCCAAAGCTTTAAAACTATAATGGCAAAGTCACTGCCTATGCTTCAAAGGTAGCCTTACCAGTGATTGGAACTTTCACTGCAGAGATTAAGTCAAAGAGTGCAATGCTCATTATTACATTCCATGTTGTTAGGAATGCAAAGGAGTCTTTACTCAGTTACAAGACTTCAACCAAATTGGGGCTACTTCAGCTTTCTAATGCTGTAGCAGTGGAATATGCAAACAATGTTGATGCTATTGTTGCTGAATTTTCTGATCGATTTGAATCCATAGGTTGTTATACTGATAGCAAAGTACATCTGCATATCAACCCAGATGTAATTCCAGTTGCCCAACCACATCGCCGACAACCATTCCATACTCACAAGAAAGTCGATGCCGAACTGGATAGGCTGATAAAACTAGATATCATTGAACCGGTAACACCATGGGTAAGCCCAATTGTCACTCCACCAAAGCCGAAGAATCCAGATGAGATACGCATTTGTGTAGACATGCGTGTTCCCAACAAGGCAATAATGCGTGAACGCCATCCTACACCCACTGTAGATGATATGATATACCGCTTGAATGGTGCAACTGTATTCAGCAAGTTAGATTTAAACAAGGGCTATCATCAGCTTGAACTTGATGATGAGAGTCGATTCATCACAACGTTTACGACACATCGAGGTCTGTATAGGTACAAGCGCCTGAGTTTTGGTATTAACAGTGCTGCTGAAGTATTCCAGCACATCATCAGCCAGGTATTGCAAGATATACCTAATGCTGACAACATGTCTGATGACATCATTGTTTATGGCCGTACCCAAGCTGAACACGACAAAGCTCTTCGTGCAACATTGCAACGCCTACGGGAAAAGAATTTGACGCTAAGCCGAGCAAAGTGTGAGTTCAATCAACATAAAATTGAATTCTTTGGACATGTACTTAGTGACAAAGGTCTGTCTCCAGTTCCTAAGAAAGTTGCAGATATCAAGAATGCTGCACCTCCTTCAACATCCACTGAAGTACATAGTTTTCTGGGAATGGCAAACTACTGTTCTCGCTTCATTCCAGATTTTGCTACCATTACGAAGCCTCTACGTGAGCTCCTGAAGAAAAATGCATCATGGTACTGGAGCGATATCGAGCAAAATGCATTTGATGCTGTGAAAGATGCATTAGTAGAGAATGCGACTGCTGCGTACTTTGATCCATCAATGGACACTGAGTTAACAGTGGATGCTAGTCCTGTTGGTTTTGGTGCTGTGTTAGCCCAACACAAACCTGGTCAACCAGATTCCAGAGTAGTAATTGCCTATGCCAGCCGTTCTCTCACAGATGTTGAGCAACGATACAGTCAGACAGAGAAGGAAGCTCTTGCTCTTGTATGGGGCTGTGAACACTTCAATGTGTATCTGCTTGGTGCACCCTTTACCACGATAGTCACTGACCACAAACCGTTGGAGATCATCTTCAATAATCCAAAGTCCAAACCACCAGCTCGCATTGAGAGATTGAACCTACCTTACCCAACCACTCCAACGCCACAGCAGGTAGCTCGAGTGACACAGTTGCACTCTCTACCAATACATGTTGGTCGGGGGGCCCGGATCAGACACAGACAATTGCTGAGCCGAAGAATACAGTAGAAAAACAAAGCAAAATTGTGGAAAAGCTGAGCATGCAAATAGCTGAACAAAATAGGGAAATCATGCACCAAAAGATAACGATAACCACTCTTCAGGAAACTGTGAGAGTATTAGATGAGCGCAGGACACACCATCCTGGGGTACTACCATGTGCTCCCAGGCGGCCAGTACCCTAGGGGGGACCCCAGAAGGGGGTGTCCCAGCCCTCACGCCAGCTTGGGGTGTCCCAGCCCTCACGCCAGCTGGGGGTGTCCCAGCCCTCGCACCAGCTGGGGGTGTCCCAGCCCTCACGCCAGCTGGGGTGTCCCAGCCCTCACGCCAGCTTGGGGTGTCCCAGCCCTCACGCCAGCTGGGGGTGTCCCAGCCCTCACACCAGCTGGAGGTGTCCCAGCCCTCACGCCAGCTGGGGGTGTCCCAGCCCTCGCACCAGCTGGGGGTGTCCCAGCCCTCACGCCAGCTGGGGGTGTCCCAGCCCTCACGCCAGCTTGGGGTGTCCCAGCCCTCACACCAGCTGGAGGTGTCCCAGCCCTCACGCCAGCTGGGGGTGTCCCAGCCCTCGCACCAGCTGGGGGTGTCCCAGCCCTCACGCCAGCTGGGGGTGTCCCAGCCCTCACGCCAGCTTGGGGTGTCCCAGCCCTCACACCAGCTGGGGGTGTCCCAGCCCTCACACCAGCTGGGGGTGTCCCAGCCCTCACACCAGCTGGGGGTGTCCCAGCCCTCACACCAGCAGGGGGTGTCCCAGCCCTCACACCAGCTGGGGGTGTCCCAGCCCTCACACCAGCTGGGGGTGTCCCAGCCCTCACACCAGCTGGGCCCACCCCAGCCTCATCAACGCCGGGCGCTATGAACAGAGGTCAACTATTCCCCGTTGAAACGCATAGTGCTGTCGATGAGTATCACGATGTAACTGATCATCATCATGAACAAAGTGACAGTGAGAGTGAGAATGTTAATGAGGATAAAGGAGATCGTGATGTGAACACAGGTGCTGATAAACTCTGCTTGAAGGAACACAGTAGTGGAGATGATGATGAAAGCGATTATGATAACGATCAATTTGAAACCATTGACGCTTGTAGTGATAATGAAGGAGTGGAACTGGACGTGGATGACGTCCTCGGACCGCAGGCGCCACATCTCAGATGGTTCCGCCGGAACTATGTTAAAAAACTGGTGACAGGCAATGTGCTGACCGAAGAGGAAAAAGACACCATAATAATGTTCTACAAAAAGTATCGAGATTTAAATTCTTGTGACACCGCAGACTGATAAACTAAAAACAATGAGCAATGGCGCCCTCTCAAACTCATAAAAACAGGTACAGTGTCATCAAGATACAAAGTTGGAATATTGCCTCTCTTAGAAAACGGTATTCTGACCTCCGCATAAGGTTATGACTGAAGACATAGATATTGTCTGCCTCCAAGAAACCTCCAAGAAACCCTAACTCCCGCAGGTAAAACCCCGCAGAATCTGCCTAGTTATCAGTGTTATAATCCCAGATCAAAGAATACGTCTCATGTATGTTAAAAATCCCTGCCACATGAGCCACTTCCCGCCCAACAACGAGAGGGGTTTCAATATCATGGTATCCGGGTACACGTTGGTAACTCTACACTTAATGTTTTGAATGCCTATGCACCTACTGGCCTCCTCCAGTATACTGACCTACCTAATTTTGCACATACTGACCCTACGATCTTAATTAGGGATTTAAATGCTAAACACAAACAATTAGGGGATCACCTCACAAACACCAACGGGAGAAGATTGTTGGCACTTCTCGATGCATATGATGATGTTCAAATTATCAGTAAGAATCACCCAACGCAAATATATGGAGGTATTCTAGATAGGTGCATTGGCTTTAACCTGTCATACACAACTCATGAGACTGATAATATGGATGACTTAGTGTCTGACCATTTAGCCATAACAGCTAACATACACGTGGCTAATGTTGACCTACCTGGCACTAAGCTGAGTAGACGCAGGCTAACAGTAAGGAAAGAGCAAGAAAAATTCTTTATAGACAGCATAGAACATTGGTATAACAATTATGAGCCTGAGAATGTACAACAGTTTTATGATGACCTCGTAAATAAAACCTATGAGGCCATCAAAAATAGTGAGTCACACCAAACAAAAAGATGTACTGGTAAACAGGTCAGACACAACCAGTACTATGATGATGCTAAACTGAAAGAGCTTAAATCAATTGCTAGACAGACAGGTGAAGCAAATAAGAGCCTTAGAACTCCTCAAATGTTAAAACTGTTTCAGGCCGCGCTTGCAGCGGCAAGGGAGAGAATGACTGAACTGAGACAAAATGAATGGGAGGGTTTTGTTAGTGGACTTAACCTGCATACTCCCTGGGCAAAGCCTGGAAAGGCATAAACAAAATTATTGGCAAAAATAGTAGACAAGTTTCACACCCAAACCCGCAACAGAAAGCCAATCAGTTAATTACAAAATGGGCTCAGGTTTCCAGCTTTGGAATGTTACCAGCTAGCACTAGGGAGAGATTGCAGGCGAGCTCCACAGACAGAAATTCTCTCATAAATTTCATGTTGAGCAAGCAACATGATGAATGTGATGTTCCATATACAGATTATGAATTGGATGGAGCCCTCTCCAGGGGCAGTAGCACTGCTCCTGGTGAGGACGGTATCACCTATGATATTCTAAGACTCCTACATCGTGTACCCGGTAACCCATTATTAGAATTGTTTAATGCGAGTTATGCCACTGGGCAACTGTCAGTATCATGGACCACCAGTCTTACGGTACCTGTACCAAAGCCTGGCCAACCTGATGCTTTCCGTCCCATCTCACTGACCAGTTGCATGTGCAAAACCTTTGAGAGAATGGTGCTTAATAGATTATTGTATAGAGTTAAAGAGCACATGTCACCTGATATCAATGGTTTCACACATGGTAAAAGTGTCCACAACTGTATCACAACCTTTCTTACTGTTTATGGAGATAAAAGGCACAAGTACACAACCATTTCTTGATTTAAAAAATGCCTTTGATATTGCTAATAGGGAAGTGATTATATATGAATTAGCGAGAATAGATATAGGGTACAATTATTACAATGGATACGAGGCTATCTTACCAACCGGAAGTCCTCTGCACTGTTCCAAGGCTACAAGAGTGAAACTAAAGTAATGCAACTAGGCACCCCACAAGGGGGAGTACTCAGTCCTAACTTGTTTAATGTTCTAATTAATGCTTTACTAAAATCAATCCCAACTACTCCGGCAAACATCACTATCAGCTATGCAGATGACATCCTTGTGCATACTAAAACTCACCGCGAAATGCAAACAGTCTTAAATTGTATACATACAGCTTGTGAGAGCCTTGGTCTTGTAATCAACGCTGCTAAAACTAAGGTATTTAACAGACAAATTGGCAACCGCAAAAGTGGACCACGAAAACTCAAGATAGATAACATACCAATAGACTATGTCTCTTCTTTCAAATACCTTGGTGTCTCTGTCCCTTGTACCTCAACTGCAGTCAATAAGTTACATCAACAATGTAGAGACAGACTCAGCTCTAAGTACGGTGTTAATATTAGAATAGCAAAAATGATGTATTTAGCATATATAAGGTCTCTGATAGACTATCATGCACCAGCTTTGGTCCTGCAAAATGGCAAAAGTATTGATAGACTGGAAAAAATGCAAAATGAAGCACTCAGAATTATACTTGGCTGTCCTATAACTACCAAAGTTCTCAACATGCGGAAAGAATTAAATATACTTAGCATTAAGATAGAATATTTGAATTAATCTTATGATGGGACTAAAGCTTCTGCGTGATAACAAAAAACATTGTGTCAGTTGAACTGTTAGAACACATACGAAATGGAACTAGCGAGTCTAAATGGATTCAAAGAACAGCCACTCATATTAAAATGATGGGACTGCACGATGTATATACAGATGAAAGAGTACAGCACTTCCTTCCACCCTGGCAGATAGTACCTTTTGACATCCTGACCCCTGCATACCCCACCAAGAAACTAATCACAAACAACCCTCATGCTCAGCTTGCTGCTAAATTAAGCACCATAGAACACATTCACAATATACAAGCTGAAAACAACATTGCACAGACCATATACACTGACGGATCACTCAATACAGCTACAGGGAGGGCAGGAAGTGCTGTTATTGCTCATCAGCCCGATGGCAGCACAATTCAAAGGAATATCCGAATTAGTAACTGGGCGTCCACAATGCAAGCCGAGTTGGTAGCGATACTGGTAGCACTCGAAATTATTGACAACACTGAAGTAGACAGCTTAATTATTTCTGACTCCCTTTCCTCACTACGAGCAATAAACAGTTTGCAATCAAGTAATAACGTGCTTGTCTTGGAAGCTAGACGTAGATATATAAGAATACTTAGCAAGAGGGTAAATATAAAATGTTGTGGATTCCTTCTCACATTGGCCTGCAGGAACATGACAAAGTTGACGCCCTTGCTAAGGCTGCAGTAAATAAAGACAGTATTGAACGGAATCTTGAGTTATCAAATAGGTCCCTTAAAAGTGTCATTAGACGAGAACTCCTGGATGATTTGAAGAAAGTAGAACTGTGCAAACTGGAACTAGCAGGTCCATTGTTCATCACAATGAAATGTGTGAAGTAAAACATGTGTATGGGGCAAGTAACAAAGTCAGTAGACTAACAGATGTTGTCACAGCTCGTATAAGACTTGGCTACAAGTATCTCTGGCAGTTCGGCTTGTATAGGGATCTAGATGAAGTAAAGTGTAAAGTGTGTGGACAAAGACAGGGACACACACTCGAACACTATATCTTGGATTGTAGTAAAATTGAGCCATTTAGAGATAAATCTAAGCTCACCTGTATGATATGGCAACCTATCTTATTACCATGGATAAATTACCTGAAATCCTTGCACTGTATCCATATTTCGCTTCCAGTAGATAAACGACATATGAGATTCAGAAACAAGTAGTGTATTGTGAAGACTAATAATAAACAGAAGCTCCCCTATGACTCTGTAATGTCCCCATTGGTCAAACTATTATGTATTAGCGATAAGACCTACCATTAATGTATGATGACTTACTGTAAATATGTAGCTCTTGAAATAGCACTTACTCTGTAACTAGCTGACATTGTAACTATAAGGTGTGAATGATAGATGTAATTGTTATGTAATAATCTAAGATGAGGTCTGATAAAGACCTTTTGTGCCCTCTGTAATGCTTTTGCGCTACCGCTCACAGGATGAGTATGGGGTGCACAATAAACTAGCCGCCTTCGGCGGCAACAATCAAACAAGCCTCAGAATTCCCTCACAAGCATGAGGTTGGACGATTTCGGCAAAATGGAGAGACATGTGCTGCTTCCAGCCA
>WNGS01120499.1:0-10579 GCA_020271785.1 Procambarus virginalis
ATATATTAAAAGCTTCAATGAGATCCACCCTGTCATGCCTGGTCTGCAGTGTTGTTAGTCCTGTGGCCCTCAACCGTTCCTGATATGTGAGTTGACTTAATTCTGGAATGAATTTTGTTGCTCGGTGTACTGTACAATTGCCACAGTGTACAGTGACACTGTACATTGCCACAGTGTACAGTGACACTGTACATTGCCACAGTGTACAGTTGGGAAAATTACTGTCACGGCCACTCGAGGATGGCGGCTCTCAGGTGGTAAACATTTAGGTAAATTTTATTTCGTGAATTTATCTAGGGGGCACTGTCTCCCTATGTGGCCTCGACGGGGACAGGAAGCCAGCGGTAGATAAAACATCCTCCCAGTGTGTTCCTGAGGATTTTTTTCCGTTTAACTAAAGCCGTAGACGTCTGGCGTCTACGGCTTCGTCGGGCAGGCGGTTCCATGGGTTTATAACCCTGAGGGTGAGAAAATGTCTCCTGTTCTCTGTCTTACGTTTTGGCCTGTTGAGCTTGCTGCTGTTGTCCCTTTATGTGTACATTTGAACCTTCAAAGAAGTGGCTTTTGATTAATTCCAAATTCAGATGCTTTATACATAAATGTTTGTACATTTGTAGCTGAGTTAGTTTCCACAAATTTACAGTAATTTATTCACCGAAGAGAATGTCATTGTAATAACATAACATGTATACCCAAATTTTAGATACAGATTTAGAAGTTACAATTATTAGTGTTTTATAAATCATTAGTTTTCAAAATCAAATACAGTTGTCATAATTGCACACAATTCATAATTCAGAATAAAAAAAACTATGTTGCCATACAACTTATTCAAATCATTACAATAATGACTGACATAAACAGATGTACATCACTCTAAATCAAACTTGACATTTTGGGCCAGAGGGGAGTAACATTTAGCTTACAAATTGAACGTGATATATACTGGAAAACTAAAGCGTAGTTCGCCATTGGAGCGGCAAGACACATATAGGAGCGGTAATTTACAATACACCTCATGTATAGTAAACGTTGACAACAGGAGCCCACAGACTCCTGTTGGCTTCGGTGGTGAAAAGGGTTACAGAGGCACATAATTCAAGATTCATTGAGCTAAACAAGTTACAGCCTTGACAAGCAAGTTACACAATTTAATGTATATTGTTACATCTGCAATGGGTTCGAGACTGACCACACGTATAGTCTCTAGCCTGAGCAACTTACATATGTGGAGAACTAGTGCCATAACAAATATGTTTATCATGCACTGCGCCTCCTCACAGACGCCGCCTGTGCCCTTAACTCGTATACCAAACAAGGTAATGGTAAAGATCATGAAGAAAAGGATGGTAGCACATCTGGAGAGAAGGGACTTTGCAACACGCCACCAGCATGGGTTCAGGGATGACAAATCGTGTCTCACAGGTTTAATAAAATTCTACGACCAAGCAACGAGCATTAAACAAGAAAGAGAAGGATGGGCAGACTGCATTTTCTTGAGCTGTCAGAAAGCTTTTGGCAAAGTCCCCCAGAAGAGACTGATGCATAAGTTAGAGAAACAGGCTGGAGTAAGTGGTAAGTGCTCCAATGGGTAAGGGAGTACCTAAACAACAGAAAGCAGAGAGTTACTGTGAAGGGCGAGACCTCAGAATGGTGTGATTTCACCAGCGGAGTCCCACAGGCTTCGGTATTTAGACCTATCTTGTTTCTGATATTGGTGAATGATCATCTAGAAGGTATAGACTCATTCCTCTCAATGTTTGCTGATAATGCTAAAATTATGAGAAGGATTAGGACAGAGGAGAACAGCAAAAGGCTACAGAATAACCTGGACAGACTGAAGGAATGGTCCAATAAATGGCTACTAGAGTGTAACTCGAACAAGTGCAAAGTGATGAAGATAGGCATACAGAGCAGAAGGCCAACATAAGGTACCAGCTGGGAGAGGAAATCCTTCAGGAGTCAGGACGAGAGAAAGATCTTGTGGTTGATATCACACCAGACCTGTCGCCTGAAGCCCACATCAAAAGGATAACATCAGCGACGTATGCAAGACTACTGAAAATAGGAACTACCTTTAGAAACTTGTGTAAGGAATCATTCAGAACCTTGTATGCCTCATGTCAGACCAATACTGGAGTATGCGGCTCCAGTGTGGAGTCCACATCTAGTTAAACACAACGAAGTTAAAAAAGATGCAGACGAATGCTACCAGCCTAGTCCCCGAGTTGAGAGGTATGAGCTACGAGGACCGTCACCTATGACTTCTGGGGTGTGAGTTTTCAGTTGCATATAGTCCTGGGGACCATTCAGGCTTGTTCGCATTTGTGTTCCTCACGTGTTGCCCCAAAGAATGAGGTAATTTGATAAAATGCTATGCCCAAGATTACCATCCGAGTGCCGGCGGGGAAGTGGTTCAAACAGCTTTGGCAATCACTTCCTTATGTCCGGTCGTGATGGTCAAGCGAATTAAGGCGTCCTGTAGATACCAGTAGCGTTGCTCCTGGCAGTATGGGTTCGGGTCACTTCTGGGTGTGAGTTTTCAGTTGCATATAGTCCTGGGGACCATTCAGGCTTTTTCGCATATATATAATATATATATATATATATATATATATATATATATATATATATATATATATATATATATATATATCACCTTTTTCCTTCCTTCTACCCGTTTGCAAACTCATATTACAGCAAGAATCTCACTTTGCTTTTCAGGGAACATGCAATTGAATCACAAGAAGGTGTCCAACAGGGTGACCCCCTTGCTCCTTTTCTTTTCTGCCTAGTCATCAAGGAAGTCACCGATAACCTGTCCAGGGAGCTCAATATTTGTTTTTTGGACGATGGTACTCTAGCCGGCTCCCCAGCCTCACTCTTGGACGACATAAGAATAATTCAGGAGCAAAGAGCAAGTCTTGGCCTCACCCTGAACTCTTCCAAGTGCGAAATAACCTCCACCAACCAGCACATAATAGAGCAAATAAAGGTTGTTTTGCCTGACATTCATACAACCAACCCTGAGGACAGCACACTCCTAGGTGCTCCTCTTGGAGGGAACGCCATCGACGAGGTCCTTGGTAAGAAGATCACTGACCTGAAGAGGATGAACGAGAGGATTGAAGACATCGATGCTCATGATGCACTTTACCTCATCACCAGATGCTTGTCCCTCCCCAGGCTGATCTACTTCTTAGATGTTCAACCACAAGGGGGGGAGTAAAGCCTTGGCAAAAAATTATAGGCCAGTTGCACTAACATCACACATAATAAAAGTGTTTGAAAGAGTGATTAGGAATCAAATTTCTAGTTTTATGGAAAACAATGAATTGCACAGTCCAGGACAACATGGATTTAGAGCGGGAAGATCCTGTCTGTCACAGTTACTCAACCACTATGACAAAATCACAGAAGCCCTAGAAGAAAAGCAAAATGCAGATGTTGTATACACAGACTTTGCAAAGGCTTTCGACAAATGTGACCATGGGGTGATAGCTCACAAAATGAGGTCAATGGGAATAACTGGAAAAGTAGGACGCTGGATACTCAATTTCCTGTCGAACAGAACACAAAGAGTAACAGTCAATCGGATAAAATCGAGTCCAAGCGATGTTAAAAGCTCTGTACCTCAAGGTACAGTCCTTGCACCGCTACTGTTCCTTATTCTCATATCTGATATAGACAAAAATACACGTCACAGCTTCGTGTCATCCTTCGCAGATGACACAAAAATCAGCATGAAAATTACCTCTGCTGAAGACATTGAAAAACTACAAACAGATGTCAACAAAGTTTTCGATTGGGCAGCAGAAAATAATATGATGTTTAACAGTGATAAACTTCAGGTACTCAGGTACGGCAAAAATGAGGATCTGAAACATAATACAGGGTACAAAACACAATCAAATCTTCCCATAGTAGAAAAACAGCATGTCAAGGATTGGGAATAATGATGTCCGACGATCTAACGTTTAGGGAGCATAACCAAGCAAATATCGCATCAGCCAGAAAAATGATCGGATGGATTACGAGAACTTTCAAATCCAGGGATCCCATCACAATGGTTGTACTCTTCAAGTCACTTGTGTTGTCCCGTCTCGAATACTGCTCAGTACTCACTTCCCCCTTCAGAGCAGGAGAGATTGCTGAAATAGAGGGAATACAGAGAACATATACGGCACGCATAGACGAGATAAAACACCTAAATTATTGGGATCGTCTCAAAGCTCTCCAAATGTACTCTCTAGAAAGGAGACGAGAGAGATACCATATAATATACACGTGGAAAATACTGGAGGGCCAGGTCCCAAATCTACACAGTAAAATAACAACGTACTGGAGTGAACGATATGGAAGAAAATGCAAGATTGAACCAGTGAAGAGCAGAGGTGCCATAGGCACAATCAGAGAACACTGTATAAACATCAGAGGTCCGCGGTTGTTCAACGTCCTCCCAGCGACTATAAGAAATATTGCCGGAACAACCGTGGACATCTTCAAGAGAAAACTGGACTGTTTCCTAAGAGAAGTCCCGGATCAGCCGGGCTGTGGTGGGTATGTGGCTCTGCGGGCCGCTCCAAGCAACAGCCTGGTGGATCAAACTCTCACAAGTCGAGCCTGGCCTCGGGCCGGGCTTGGGGAGTAGAAGAACTCCCAGAACCCCATCAACCAGGTATCAACCAGGTATCAACCAGGTTCGCCATCTTTCAGTAATATTAATTAGAAGAGTACGACAGCTTGCTGAAATCAATGCTAGAAAAAGCCCTCAACCTTTCTCTCAGCGAATCACAGTGGAAACAGGCCTCCCTTCCTGTCAGACTCGGGGGCCTTGGCGTGCGCACAGCAACACAAATTGCTGTACCAGCGTTCCTGTCCTCTTCAGTGGGGTCTGACAACTTGGTGAAGGAAATCCTACCTGAGCACCTAGTTCAACGGGCATGGATACATGATCCCAGCTTTTACAGACTGCACCACCAAATGGGTCTCTCTCGCAGGACCAACACCCCAACCACCGCCTTCTGAAACCCATAAGCAATCCAGCTGGGATCGCCCCATTGCCGACCAAGAAGCTGCGACTTGCTAGAAGCTGCGACAACACCGCATGACACTGCCCGACTTAGAGCTGTAGCAGCTCCCCGTGCATGAGACTTCCTATTAGCAACCCCAATGTCAGCAACTGGTACTCGTCTCACACCGCAGGCCCTCCGAATTGCTGTGGCTCTCCGTCTCGCTGCCCCAATCCACACCGAATACAGGTGTATTTGCGGCGAGGCAGAGGCCGACAGGTACGGACGGCATGGCCTTCTCTGCCAAAGGACAGGAGGATGGCATGCAAGACACGGCGAGGTTGACGACATTATCAAGAGAAGCCTTACCACGGCCAGTTGTCCAGCAGAGAGAGAGCCCCGTTACCTAATGCCCGCAACTCTGAAGAGCCTGTCGGTCGCCCAGACGAGATTACGGTGAACCCCTGGAAGAATGGTAGACAGTTGGTGTGGGACTACACTTGCGTTTCAACCTTAGCCAATGCCTATGTTGACTTCAGTACTACACAAGCAGGAGGTGCTTCCAATCCCGGGAAGCAGCCAAGTCACGTAAATACGGAGACCTTGATCACCACTACAATTTTGTCCCCATTGCCTCAGAGACACTTGGTGCCTGGGGTAAAAGTGCTGCAAGTTTTTTGAAGGAGCTGGGGTCCAAGCTAATTGAAACAACTAGAGACCCTAGAGCCGCCAGTTTTCTCTTTCAGCGCCTTAGTGTGGCGATCCAGAGTGGAAATGCTCACTGCATCCATGGTTCCTGCCCGCCATCTGAGGAGCTGGAGGAGCTGTACAACTTGTGACAAGTAGTCTTGTACCCTGCATGTAACCAATGTTGTAACTCTTTTTGTGAAATTAAATTTTAAAATAAAGTTAGATATATATACACACACACACAAAAGAAAATAGGGGTGGTAGGAGAAAAATATCAAGTGTTCAGTGAGGATCCACAAGGTCTTCTCTGAGCACTCATTATGTTTCTCCGAGGCTATGGGTCCCTACACTTGCACGAGAGGTGGTACCCTTACCCTTTTATATATATATATATTATAATAATAGATATCTATATATATATATATATATATATATTTATATATATATATATATATATATATATATGTCGTACCTAGTAGCCAGAACGCACATTCTCAGCCTACTATGCAAGGCCCGATTTGCCTAATAAGCCAAGTTTTCACGAATTAATAATTTCTCTATTTTTTTCTTATGAAATGATAAGCTAAAGCCCCATTTCATTATTATGAGGACATTTTTTTTATTGGAGTTAAAATTAACGTAGTTATATGACTGAACCTATCCAACCCTACCTAACCTAACCTAACCAATCTTTATGGTTAGGTTAGGTTAGGTATCCGAAAAAGTTAGGTTAGGTTAGGTTAGGTAGGTTAGGTAGTTGAAAAACATTATTCATGAAAACTTGGCTTATTAGGCAATCGGGCCTTGCATAGTAGCTGATAAGTGCGTTCTGCTACTAGTTACGACATATATTATATATATATATATATATATATATATATATATATATATATATATATATATATGTATATATATATATTATATAGATAGATAGATAGATGATAGATAGATAGATATGTTAGGTAAACATCCTCGGCTACCAATGTCTTTTGAACAGTCACGGTGGTCGAGTGGTTAAGAAACCAGGTACGCCATGTGCATAGTGCTCCTGGCTTTCTGTGTTCGAATCCTCTGGAGTGGGGAGTTTTCAGTTGCATATATGCTTGGGGACTATTCAAGCTTGTTCGCATATATAATATATATTTATATTTTATATCTAGTTAGGGTAGTTGTAAAAGAGACAATAAAGAGGAACATTTATGACCATCACAGAATATTACACAACAGAGTGACATCCCGTTGTGACTTCCGTCGTCACCAGGGAAGTGTGTGTGCGAAGAGGTAGACTCCCAGGAGGAGACCCGCCAGCACCTGGGTAGAGTCCGGGTCAGTTACGGTAGTAGCCCTTCAGAGGCCCGGGCCCGGTAGGGTACACAGCCTTGCCCTCGAAGGTGACGGTGGGGTGATAGCCGAACTGGTCGGCCAGGTACTCGACCAGCATGCGACGAGAGTCCGGCAGCTGGACGTAGTAACTATAGCGGGAGGGAAAGTGAACCGTGTTGAAAATTTGGCGAGTAATGGCAGTGGTTACTTGCCACCCTCTGAGACAGACACCGGATGGGCAGCTATATAGTCTGTTGAATTATATATGTAATTAGACGGAGTTATGAGATTTTATTGAACCATGATTTTAAGCGTTGATGCTTCAGGTTTTAGCAAACGGTTATCGTTAAGTTAGTGATCAAGCATTCGTCATTACAACCGGTTGGTGGCCTGCAAGATATTTTTCTGCTGGCGATCATAGACTTACCTGCCATTTGCTGATGGCATTAGACTCACCTGCCATCTGCTGGGGCCCGTAACTCACCTGCCATCTGCTGGGCCCGTAGACTCACCTGCCATCTGCTGGGGCCCGTAGACTCACCTGCCCTTTGTGTTGTCTCCGTCCCTCTGTTCCTGGTGACCGTAGGAATTGCCTGAAGGAGGGTCGTTAACCTCCCACTGGAAGTTGTACTTCGCCGGGCCGATGGACCAACGGGGCCCCCAGGAACACCATACCCGCCCTGGGGCCGCGCCAGCGCCACCACCGCCGCCGCCGACAGTACCAGAATTGTTGCCTGTAAAGAGACAGTAACACACTCACTGTAGTGACTGAGGATACTTCCTGAACACTGTCAGCCATCAAGTGTCTTCAGCAAACGTCCACAGTTCGCTAGCGAATATCTTGATGAAGAGAAACAAGCAATTTTGCTAAAAAGAAAATGAATTAACGCAACTAAAATAACGTTAATTTTCAAGTAAGCACATCTCGCCGACATGTTTAAGAATCAGTCTTACAAATAAATCAAAATTATTTTGCCTACAGTGAAAATTTTGCTTAAAAATAAAAATCTGCAGGAGGCAAGATATACGTTTGTAAGAGTTAGTTGGAGCCGTGAGTGTAGAATGGTACACTGAGCGGATACCTTCATATTCGTCAGTGTTGAAGTTGTGAGCTCCAGTGGTGACCAGTGAGGGGCTCCGGACTTTATATGAGTGACGAAGAAGACGGTACCGGGTGACAGGTGGGCGGGGCCCTCCTTCCTGGCGCACTCAACCACAAATAATTCAGTAGACAAATAAATATAGATCTGAAACATTAGCAACCTGGCAGTTTTCTCACGCTTAATTCTTGAGTCTGCTGCTGGAACCTTTCGAAACAATGTAAGATCGAAACATTTTCTCTAGTAATTTCTATATATCCTTTCTCCGCTAGTAGCAAAATAACACTTAGAAAGTTGTGGATAATGTGACAAATGTTAATATTTGTCATTTTCGTTATCAAGCAACATTGCTTGCTGAAGAAGGCGTAAGGAGGCGTCTACCCAGGTGTTGACACTAGTTGTGGACGTGTGTAAACTAACATTTACATGGGGCTAGACTAGGATACTGAGAGTGGAATGTATACTGACTTTGCTGGAGTTATTAATGTTTATTTATCGATAGTGTTGAAGTGATATGTATCATAAATTCTGTGGCCGTGTTGCTGAAGTATTTTAATCTATATATAGTGACTTAGAGTACACTAGTAAATGTATAATCATATGAGTCAGATGCATAATCAACAATTAATATAGTTGATAATGAGATAAATTTTGTAGCAGTGCTTTAAACCCATGTATTTTTGTTTTGATCTTCGTGTTGTTGTCATATTTCATTTTGAAGTGTCTGAGGCTTGTATGATAGTGAGATGTAACATATATACCATTAACTCCATCACAATAACGGATTGACACGGACTCTTCCCCCCTCTCTCTTGTCGTTCATTTTCCCCTTCCCTCTCATACCCTCTGTGTCCTTCCCTCTGAGGTTCCATATTCTTGTCGGCTTTTTCACTATTTTCTTAAATATTCAGTATTAACGATTTTTTTTTGCAGGGATATTCCTGCGCGGGCCCTAGCCTCTGGCTGGCCCACTAAGTGTCGCTTGTTTCTAGTTTACTTGGGCGGAGTATGAGTATTTATTACTCGTATGGCGCTTTAGTAAGATGTTGCCATATGTGTTTAACAACTTCTTCCGCTCTGTTGAATTGAAGTTGAAATCTTAATGGGTTTGTAACTGTGCACTGTGTTAGATAATGTTCCAGTGGTCTGTTGTGGCTGTAACTGTGCACTGTGTTAGATAATGTTCCAGAGGTCTGTCTGGCATTTCTCCACAGTGTTGACATTTCCTCTCATCTTCCGAAACCTGTAAGCCTATTTCCCATGCACATGGGTATCCAAGCCTGATGCGATGTAAGTGTACTTCTGTTGCTCTGCTGCTCCCTTTCATTAACATAAGTGGTTCGTAGTTGGTTGAATTCCTGTACCAACCCGCAGAGCGTGATGTTGCAACAGCTGAGTTGTGGTCACTGTACAACTTCTGCATTGCTCTGTTTCTAATTACTCGCTTAATCTGGGACAGACTCTGTGGTATGCAAATGTCTACAGTTCTTCTCTTAGTTGCAAGTTTTGCAGCTTCGTCTGCAATGTCATTACCTACGATTCCCACATGACTTGGCACCCAGTTGAGAAGGACCCGTCGGCCTTGTCGTTTGAGTGTTTCCATTAATGATAGGACAGTTGTGATCAGACGTATGTTATCACATATGCGGTCTTGTTGCAAGATTTCAATGGCGGAGTATTAACGATATCATAGGGCTCACATATTTCTTTCTTTTGTAATCAAAATAGCATTACCATCATTTGCAGGCACTACTTGTTCACTGAATAGTTTTCATTACGATATTAGATCAATATTTACATATACACCCAGACTTCTTTTCACTAATGGACATCACGCCGCGCATGTGCAGTGGCCCGAAACGTTTCCCAATTGGCGCCAATTTTCGAGTTATCGTCCCGAACACTGCAGATATACATGACTTCTGTATGTTTGTACACAGTGTAGGATATGAAGGCTTATACACTGGTAAGATAACCCCCTTCTTTACATTGGTGGATAAGCGTTACTCATGTTATACTTTGGTGGTGGTATATTCATGATATACTTTATATAAGTTTATTAGTACTTCATTAATTATATATAATACATTATAATTAGAATTACAGTTTATATAACCCCTCTCGGTTAATTTTTTAACCCAGCCTATCATCCAACGATAACAGTAGCTAGTGTAGATGGACGCACAGAGTATAGACTACTGCACCCTACACAACGGAGGGTAGAAATAGCCTAAGCTACTCTATCACTTTGAGATGTATTTCTTTCTTGTCTCAATAAACATACTTGAACTTGAACCTACACAAAGTTACTTTTGCGCTGCTGTTGTGGGGCTCGAGAAAGAACCTAACAGCCCATCCTAGCCTATTCTAGCCCCTAGTACGGCATATCTTATAATAAATGTCTTTAGGATTGTGGTATGTTAGGCCTAGGTTAGGTTAGGTTCATGGATGCTC
>WNGS01120502.1:0-21344 GCA_020271785.1 Procambarus virginalis
CTACAGTGTCACCATACACACTAGTTACAGTGTCACCATACACACTAGCTACAGTGTCACCATACACACTAGTTACAGTGTCACCATACTCACCAGTTACAGTGTCACCATACACACTAGCTACAGTGTCACCATACACACTAGCTACAGTGTCACCATACACACTAGTTACAGTGTCACCATACACACTAGCTACAGTGTCACCATACCCACTAGTTACAGTGTCACCATACCCACTAGCTACAGTGTCACCATACCCACTAGTTACAGTGTCACCATACTCACTAGCTACAGTGTCACCATACCCACTAGCTACAGTGTCACCATACACACTAGCTACAGTGTCACCATACCCACTAGCTACAGTGTCACCATACCCACTAGTTACAGTGTCACCATACCCACTAGCTACAGTGTCACCATACCCACTAGCTACAGTGTCACCATACCCACTAGTTACAGTGTCACCATACCACTAGTTATAGTGTCACCATACCCACTAGTTATAGTGTCACCATACCCACTAGCTACAGTGTCACCATACCCACTAGCTACAGTGTCACCATACCCACTAGTTACAGTGTCACCATACCACTAGTTACAGGTCACCATACCCACTAGTTACAGTGTCACCATACCCACTAGCTACAGTGTCACCATACCCACTAGCTACAGTGTCACCATACCACTAGTTACAGTGTCACCATACCCCACCAGCTACAGTGTCACCATACCCACACAGCTACAGTGTCACATACTACTAGCTACAGTGTCACCATACCCACTAGTTACAGTGTCACCATACCCCACCAGCTACAGTGTCACCATACCCACCAGGCTACAGTGTCACCATACTCCACCAGCTACAGTGTCACCATACTCACCAGCTACAGTGTCACCATACCCACTAGTTACAGTGTCACCATACCCACTAGCTACAGTGTCACCATACACACCAGCTACAGTGTCACCATACCCACTAGCTACAGTGTCACCATACCCACCAGCTACAGTGTCACCATACCCACCAGCTACAGTGTCACCATACCCACTACCTACAGTGTCACCATACCCACCAGCTACAGTGTCACCATACCCACAATTCAACAATTCCCATTGACACCATCACCATCAGGGCCGAGACAGCACCATACCACCATATATTTCCCCTTGGCCCGTCATTAAAACCATTAGGCAGAACCCCTTATATCTGGCAATCCATTTACACTCACTTTACCTTACCCAGTAGGGTTCGAGCCCCACGCCAGGAAACCCAGATTCCAATTCCATTACGGCTAGAGACATAAATGTGGATTTAATCGTTCTCCTGAAATTCTAATGGCAGGTTATTTTCTTTATTGGCGAGGAAAGGCTTTTCTCCCGTCCCTGGTTCGAGGGTTGCGACAAGCACTTCGTTATGTTCAACAAAATGTATTGTTGCTGAGGGCGGGGTCGGGGTCGAGGCCTCCATACACAAAAGACTTTTTTCTTTTTGGTTGACGGAGAAAGGGAGATGATTGGCTTTTATGTGACGCCATCCAAATCCTGTTAGCTGATTGGTTCCGTTATTCACAGGTGGAGGTGATGTGAGCCAATAGAAAGACAGGGATTCGCCAGCATTATCTTACATGTAAACAAGAGGTAATTTGGACGGAAACGATTTGGAGGGAGAGTTTTTATAGGTGATTTTCTTTTAATTGAATGATTAGTTAATGTTAATTTTTTTGCGGGAGTTTTAATATTATATACACGCATAGACCTGGCCTCGTGGAGCACAGACTGGCTCGGGAGCACAGACTGGCCTCGTGGAGCACAGACCTGGCCTCGTGGTGCACAGACCTGGCCTCGTGTGCACAGACCTGGCCTCGTGGAGCAAGACCTGGCCTCGTGGTGCACAGACCTGGCCTTGTGGAGCACAGACCTGACCTCGTGGAGCACAGACCTGGCCTCGTGGAGCACAGACCTGGCCTCGTGGTGCACAGACCTGACTCGTGGAGCAAAGACTGGCCTCGTGGTGCACAGACCTGGCCTCGTGGTGCACAGACCTGGCCTCGTGGAGCACAGACCTGGCCTCGTGGTGCACAGACCTGGCCTCGTGATGAACAGACCTGGCCTCGTGATGAACAGACCTGAGTTCTACGAACTCCTTGTCTAGGTCATAGATTTTGTCTATTATTATGTGCAAAAAGTATTCTCTTACCCTATGTCGCATCTCTGTGTCTCGTCTCTATGTCTCATCATGAAGTATTTTATATGTCTCAAACATGTCTCTCTCTACATTTTTCCCCTTTTTTCTCGTGTTGTCTAGTCGCGTTCTATTTTCAATCTTTCTTCGTTACACATTCACGAATCAAAGTCTATTTTTCTTCTTTACACTGATGAATTCCATGATGGGGGGCTGCATACTCGCTGAGGGGTCTCATGTAGGTGGTGGTTCGTATACATCCTAGTTTTCAGAAAGCGATCCTGACGTGCTTTTGGCTATGAAGTAAACCTTCTGATGTTTACGTTGAAATCTTGGGGGTTAAGATAATGTTACAGATTCTCCAGAGGAAAGCGTGATATGATTGGATTTTCTGATTGTTCCTGAGTGTAATATTTGGTTTCTGATTGTTCCTGGGTGTTATATTTGGTTTTCTGATTGTTCCTGGTGTTATATCTTGTTTTCTGATTGTTCCTGTGTGGTATATTTGTTTCTGATGTTTCTGGGTGTTATATCTTGTTTTCTGATTGTTCTGTGTGGTATATTTTGTTTCTGATTGTTCCTAGGTGTTATATCTGTTTTCTGATTGTTTCTGGTGTTATATCTTGTTTTCTGATTGTTCCTGGGTGGTATATTTGGTTTTCTGATTGTTCCTGAGTGTTATATTTGTTTCCTGATTGTTCCTGGTGGTATATTGGTTTTCTGATTGTTCCTGGGTGTCTATTTGGTTTTCTGATTGTTCCTGGGTGTTATATCTTGTTTTCTGATTGTTCCTGGGTGTTATATCTTGTTTTCTGATTGTTCCTGGGTGTTTTATCTGGTTTTCTGATTGTTCACGGGTGGTATATTTATGCCCTGATTGTTCAGGTCTTCAAAGTGTAGAATATGTATATATATGGGCTCATCCTCAGTTCTCAAGTTCAAAGTCAGGTTCAAAGTCAAAGTCAAAAGGCTCAGTCAAAGTGCTCAGACTTTGACTGAGCCCCGAGACAGCTTAGGGGAGGGTTGGCCTGAGGGTTGCAGAAGGCCGGAGCCTCCTTATCTAAAGCTGTAAATCATTGTTGCATAAGCCGGATGCTTTTGCGTTCTCGCAAGATGTCTTCGCCTAAGATGTCTACAGGTCAAAGGTCAAAGGTTGACAGTGTGGGGGTGGGGGGATTAATTCCCATTTTCTATACTTTGAAGGCAAACGCAATTAGAAATTATAATTCTTAATTACCCCTCTAGAAGCTAACATTAGAGTGATTAGGTTGATTAGGTTGATTAGAGTGATTAGGTTGATAGCGAAGTGCCTCGAGGCTAACTACCTGACCCTCTCCTTGAGGTTATCTTGAGATGATTTCGGGGCTTTTTAGTGTCCCCGCGGCCCGGTCCTCGACCAGGCCTCCACCCCCAGGAAGCAGCCCGTGACAGCTGACTAACACCCAGGTACCTATTTTACTGCTAGGTAACAGGGGGGGGGGAGGAAGCCCCCCTAGTGATAGTCTTGCAGAGTTCTTGCACGATTGCACATCCGCTGTTTTCACTAATATTCTCGTGTTGATCATAAGGGCTCTGTGCTGATGTTCCGTCCAGAAGCGGTTGGACACCATTCCTTTCCCTCCGTCCCATCCCAAATCCTTATCCTGACCCCTTCCCAGTGCTATATAGTTGGTATATAATTTCGACGTTTAAAACCGTTCAGGAATGGTACTGGAGTTAGGTTTAGACTTAAGTCTACTTACCAGACTTTAATAACTGATACAGACGCTGGCCCACTTCTCAGGCAACTGTACTTACTGTCTTCTCACTCCCTGTAGTATTCTTATAACATTGCATTGGTCTGGGTTTAACTCTAGTAACCATGCTTTTGCACCATCTCTCAGGGTTTGTTGAAATCATTTTGCTGTGCATAACAGGCCTCTAATTCGGTTATTTAATATATTTTTGCATTTGTCTCAAAAACTAATATGAATTAGCCAGTCTCTCTCTTTTTAGGTCGATGGAGGGGGGGGGGGGTGTTAAGAGGCATCATTAGCCCTAATTCCTAAAAATTGTGGTTGCGGTTGGGCACTGTATATACTACCACGCTGAAGTAATTATTTATCTTGCCACTACACCTTATAATTAACGTATTAACATTCTCACATCTTTATGACTCCTCTGCGTCTCTCTCTACCTTTACTTATTTAGGTTCCTGAATGGCGTTCTAACTTTTATAAGTGTAGATAACGCCGCTGATGTTATCCTGTTTACATGAGCCTCCGGAGTTAGTTTTGGTGTGTTGTCCACTCCCTGGACGGTGTCTCTGGTCGTTATAGGGAGGTGATTCATCATCCCCGACCGTTCAAGTGATTGGGCACCATTCCTTCCACACCCCCCCCCCCACGTAGTCCCATTCCAAATCCTTATCCTGATTCATTCCAAGGGCTATATGGTCGAGGTGGCTTGGCGCTTTCTCCTGGTAGTTCCTTTCCATTCTCTAGAGTGGAATATTGTTGCACGCTAACAGCGCCATTCAAAGCTGGAGCAGTTACTAAGCAGGGACCAGATTCACGTAGCAGTTACGCAAGCACTTACGAACCTGTACATCTTTTCTCAATGTTGACCAGACCACACACTAGAAGTTGAAGGGACGACGACGTTTCGGTCCGTCCTGGACCATTCTCAAGTCGCTTGTGAGAATTGCGACACAAGCGACTTGAGAATGGTCCAGGACGGACCGAAACGTCGTCGTCCCTTCAACTTCTAGTGTGTGGTCTGGTCAACATACTTCAGCCACGTTATTGTGACTCTTCGCCTGCATCTTTTCTCAATCTTTGGCGGCTTTCTTTACAATTATTAAACAGTTAATGAGCTCCGAAGCACCAGGAGGCTGTTTATAACAATAACAACAGTTGATTGGTAAGTTTTCATGCTTGTAAACTGTTTAATAAATGTCATCAGAGCCGTCAAAGATTAAAGAAAGATGTACACGTTAGTAAGTACTTGCGTAACGGCTTCGTGAATCCGGGTCCCAGGAGACCGTGCAGAGATATTTCAAGGATATTAATATAAAGATATTCTGTGTTCCTTAGAGCGTAGGAGGGAGAGATACATAATAGTTTACAGTAGAAAAATTATTGGAAGAATTAGTTTCAAACCTGCACACAGAAATAACGCCACGTTAGACCAGGAGGCATGGCAGGATGTGCAGAACACCCCCGCTGATAAAGCAGAGGTGCAACAGATACGCTGAGATAGAGAACTCACTCAACACAGATTTTCTTCACATTCTGGGCACGATTGGCCAACCTCTAGCGGTGTACCATAGAGAATTCGACAAGCACCTTAACCTAACAAGCACTAACCTAACCTAACCTTCATGGAATACTAGATCAACTAGGCTGTGAGCAGCCACATCGCATACCCTGGTTGATCACACCAGCAACCTGGAGAACTAGTCAGAGACCGGGCCGCAGAGGCACTGATCCCCGAAATCGTCAATAGGTAGGTAGCCTAATTTGCGTAGTAAGTTTCCTCCTGTGTCCCCTTAGCATGTATCTACCGTGTTAAATAATCTGGCCATATCTACTCCTGTCAATTCCCCTGAAAATGTTGTATGTGGTGATCATGTCTCCCCGAGTTCTTCTAGCGACGTGAGGTGAAATTCATGCAGCCTTTCCTCGTATCTCATACCTCTTAGTTCTGGGACCAGTCTAGTGGCATACCTTTGAACCTTCTCCAACTTCTCCTCTGTGTGTGCGTGTGTGTGTATGTGTACTCACCTAGTTGTACTCATCTAGTTGTGCTTGCGGGGGTTGAGCTCTGGCTCTTTGGTCCCGCCTCTCAACCGTCAATCAACAGGTGTACAGGTTCCTGAGCCTATTGGGCTCTATCATATCTACACTTGAAACTGTGTATGGAGTCAGCCTCCACCACATCGCTTCCTAATGCATTCCATTTGTCAACCACTCTGACACTAAAAAGTTCTTTCTAATATCTGTATGGCTCATTTGGGCACTCAGTTTCCACCTGTGTCCCCTAGTGCGTGTGCCCCTTGTGTTAAACAGCCTGTCTTTATCCACCCTGTCGATTCCCCTGAGAATCTTGAATGTGGTGATCATGTCCCCCCTAACTCTTCTGTCTTCCAACGAAGTGAGGTTTAATTCCTGCAGTCGCTCCTCGTAGCTCATACCTCTCAGCTCGGGTACTAGTCTGGTGGCAAACCTTTGAACCTTTTCCAGTTTAGTCTTATGCTTGACTAGATAGGGACTCCATGCTGGAGCCGCATACTCCAGGATTGGTCTGACATATATGGTATAAAATGTTCTGAAAGATTCCTTACACAAGTTTCTAAAGGCCGTTCTTATGTTAGCCAACCAGGCATATGCTGCTGATGTTATCCTCTTGATATGAGCTTCAGGGGACAGGTCTGGCGTGATATCAACCCCCAGGTCTTTCTCTCTCTCTGACTCTTGAAGTATTTCATCTCCCAAATGATACCTTGTATCTGGTCTCCTGCTTCCTACCCCTATCTTCATTACATTACATTTGCTTGGGTTAAACTCTAACAGCCATTTGTTCGACCATTCCTGCAGCTTGTCCAGGTCTTCTTGAAGTCTCAAGCTGTCCTCCTCTGTCTTAATCCTTCTCATAATGTGTGTGTGTGTGGTGTGTGTGTGTGTGTGTGTGTGTGTGTGTGTGTGTGTGTGTGTACGTGTGCGTGCGTGTGCGTGCGTGTGCGGGCCTGTGTACATTTATCCTGGGCTCGATTTATTTGGGAGATTCATTTTTCCCCGCCACACACATTTGAAAATCTAAATCACCTTGAAATCGAGGGTTTTAATATTATTAGTATTTCACCCTCAATTTCATTTCCATAAGTCCCAGCAATATATATATATATATATATATATATATATATATATATATATATATATATATATATATATATATATATATATATATATATATATATATTGATAGCAGTCTTTCTTGTAAACATATGTTGTTAAATATGACCGAAAAAGTAAGATTAATAATTCTAACACGAATTTTCTCAATGTTTCTTATATTCTTTTTCACTGTTGATGGTAACTGAAAAATCAATTCTCCAAAATTCATTTTTATTTCTAGTCTGACGCGACACTTGAGCGCGTTTCGTAAAACTTATTACATTTTCAAAGACTTTAGTTTACACACACAACAACAACTATAACTGAACAGATTTTAAACAGCTTTTCTTTTTTATACCTGCATTTGGGTGAGGTGATATGTTACAACAGTTTTGGATGAGGTGAAAACACAGAACACGAAACAATGGGTATAATATTTTGTAAGTTAAAGGGGAAGAATGGAAGTAACTGCAAAGTCCTATTGGCCCATATTTCTTGATGTTTCTATATTGGAGCGGAGTCTTGAAGTGGGTAGAATATAGTTGTACGTTAATTGGCTGTTGATTGCCGGTGTTGACTTCTTGATGTGTAGTGCCTCGCAGATGTCAAGCCGCCTGCTGTCGCTGTATCTATCGATGATTCTGTGTTGTTTGTTAAGACTTCTCTGGTGATGGTCTGGTTGTGGGAAGAGATTACATGTTCCTTAATGGAGCCCTGTTGCTTATGCATCGTTAATCGCCTGGAAAGAGATGTTGTTGTCTTGCCTATATACTGAGTTCTTTGAGGCTTACAGTCCCCAAGTGGGCATTTGGAGGCATAGACGACGTTGGTCTCTTTTAAAGCGTTCTGCTCCGTGTCTGGAGAGTTTCTCATGAGTAGGTTGGCAGTTTTCTTGGTTTTATAGTAAATCGTCAATTGTATCTTCTGATTTTTGTCTGTAGGGATAACGTTTCTATTAACAATATCTTTCAGGACCCTTTCCTCCGTTTTATGAGCTGTGGAAAAGAAGTTCCTGTAACGGTTGATTGACGGTTGAGAGGCGGGACCAAAGAGCCAGAGCTCAACCCCCGCAAGCACAACTAGGTGAGTACACACTACACACGCACACACACACACACACACACACGCACACACACACACACACACACACACACACACACACACACACACACACACACACACACACACACAAAGAACTGGGAACCAAAGGGCTGGCGTACAGAAAGGGAAACTATGAGGAGATGAATAAATTCCTATGGGATATACATTGGGACACAGAACTCGGAACCAAGTCCGTACAAGACATGATGGACTATGTCACCCAAAAATGTCAGGAGGCTGTAAGCAGGTTTGTCCCAGCCCAACAGGAAAAAACAGAGAAGCAAAGGAAGAATCCGTGGTTTAATAGGGAATGTATGAAAGCAAAGGAGCTGAACAAAAGGGCATGGAGGAACTTCCGTAATAACAGAACACCAGAAAGTAGAGAGAGATACCAGAGAACCAGGAACGAGTATGTCAGTGTGAGAAGAGCAGCTGAGAAAAGGTATGAAAATGATATAGCTAATAAAGCCAAGACTGAACCAAAGCTACTACACAGTCACATCAGGAGGAAGACAACAGTGAAGGAACAGGTGATTAAACTTAGGGTGGGCGAGGACAGGTACACAGAGAATGACAAAGAGGTGTGTGAAGAACTCAACAAAAGGTTCCAGGAGGTCTTTACAATAGAACAGGGAGATATCACGGCGCTGGGAGAGGTGGCAGCAAACCAGGTGACCTTGGATAGGTTCGAAATTACAAGAGATGAGGTCAAAAAGCACCTATTGGAGCTGGATGTGAGAAAAGCTGTTGGGCCGGATGGAATCTCGCCATGGGTATTGAAAGAGTGTGCAGGAGCACTTTGCTTACCACTCTCCATAGTGTATAGTAAGTCACTGGAAACGGGGGACCTACCAGAAATATGGAAGACTGCTAATGTAGTACCAATATACAAAAAGGGTGACAGACAAGAGGCACTGAACTACAGGCCAGTGTCCTTAACTTGTATACCATGCAAGGTGATGGAGAAGATTGTGAGAAAAAACCTAGTAACACATCTGGAGAGAAGAGACTTCGTGACAACCCATCAACATGGGTTCAGGGAGGGTAAATCTTGCCTTACAGGCTTGATAGAATTCTACGATCAGGTGACAAGAATTAAGCAAGAAAGAGAAGGGTGGGCGGACTGCATTTTTTTGGACTGTCGGAAAGCCTTTGACACAGTACCCCATAAAAGGTTGATGCATAAGCTGGAGAAACAGGCAGGAGTAACAGGTAGGGCGCTCCAGTGGATAAGGGAGTACCTAAGCAATAGGAAGCAGAGAGTTACAGTGAGGGGTGAGACCTCAGACTGGCGTGAAGTCACCAGTGGAGTCCCACAGGGCTCTGTACTTGGACCTATCCTGTTTCTGATATACGTAAATGATCTCCCAGAGGGTATAGACTCATTCCTCTCAATGTTTGCTGACGACGCCAAAATTATGAGAAGGATTAAGACAGAGGAGGACAGCTTGAGACTTCAAGAAGACCTGGACAAGCTGCAGGAATGGTCGAACAAATGGCTGTTAGAGTTTAACCCAAGCAAATGTAATGTAATGAAGATAGGGGTAGGAAGCAGGAGACCAGATACAAGGTATCATTTGGGAGATGAAATACTTCAAGAGTCAGAGAGAGAGAAAGACCTGATATCACGCCAGACCTGTCCCCTGAAGCTCATATCAAGAGGATAACATCAGCAGCATATGCCAGGTTGGCTAACATAAGAACGGCCTTTAGAAACTTGTGTAAGGAATCTTTCAGAACATTATATACCACATATGTCAGACCAATCCTGGAGTATGCGGCTCCAGCATGGAGTCCCTATCTAGTCAAGCATAAGACTAAACTGGAAAAGGTTCAAAGGTTTGCCACCAGACTAGTACCCGAGCTGAGAGGTATGAGCTACGAGGAGCGACTGCAGGAATTAAACCTCACTTCGTTGGAAGACAGAAGAGTTAGGGGGGACATGATCACCACATTCAAGATTCTCAGGGGAATCGACAGGGTTGATAAAGACAGGCTGTTTAACACAAGGGGCACACGCACTAGGGGACACAGGTGGAAACTGAGTGCCCAAATGAGCCACAGAGATATTAGAAAGAACTTTTTTAGTGTCAGAGTGGTTGACAAATGGAATGCATTAGGAAGCGATGTGGTGGAGGCTGACTCCATACACAGTTTCAAGTGTAGATATGATAGAGCCCATTAGGCTCAGGAAACTGTACACCTGTTGATTGACGGTTGAGAGGCGGGACCAAAGAGCCAGAGCTCAACCCCCGCAAGCACAACTAGGTGAGTACACACACGCGCGCGCACGTCACTGGGACACAGAAGAGTTAGAGGGGACATGATCACCACATACAAGATACTCAGAGTAATTGATAGGAGATAATGACATACTTTTCAACACAAGGGGCACACGCACTAGGGGACACAGGTGGAAATTGAGTGCCCAAATGAGCCATAAAGACGTTAGAAATAATTTTTTCAGTGTCAGAGTAGTAGACAAATGGAATGCATCAGGAAGTGATGTGGTGCAGGCTGACTCCACACACAGCTTTAAGTGTAGATAGGTAACTATTTGTGTTCCTCACGTGTGCCCCAAAGAATGAGGTGATTTGATAAAATGCCATGCCCAAGATTACCAACCGAGTGCCGGCGGGGAGATCAAATAGCTTCGGCTATCACCTCCTTTTGTCTGGTCGTATTGGTCGAGTGGTTAAGGAGTCCTGTACGCCAGCAGAGTGCTCCTGGCAGTATGGGTTCGAGTCACTTCTGGGGTGTGAGTTTTCAGTTATATATATAATATATATATATATATATAATATATATATATATATATATATATATATATATATATAATATATATATATATATATATATCTAGTTTTAGTAATATTGTATTTTAGTTACTTTCCAAGACTCAGTGGAAAATGCAGCTATATCCTGTTGACGGGGCATCTTTGCCTTTACGACGATCTATTTTAAAAAGGAAAGATCTGTACTGACGTGTAACGTCAGTAACGTGAGTGACGTGAGACGCTTGTCTCTCTCCACTGATGAGTGGGAGCAGACACAAATAGTGGATGCAGATAGTAAATACACTTCATCAAGTATTCATCCTATAATCAGACAATGAAATTTCGAAATAGAGTTAGCATCAGTGCCCGTAACATGACTGAGATCTCGCTGGAAGACAACAATGAACCTTTGGAAATGGAGAGAGTTAAGAAGTTGGTGGTAATGATAGTTGCTAGAGAGTTAAATAACACACTGAACAAAAAAAAGTAGATTTGACTTTTCAAAAGTTATATTCGGTCCATTTAAGTTAAGACGCTTATAACAAAACCTTTCGCAGGTGAATTGGGAATTATGTTTACTCGCCTAGTTATGCTCACTTTGTTGTGCTTGCTGGGTCGAGCATCTCTTCATAAGCCTCGCCTTTCCACAATAATTAGTTCAGTGCTATGTCACGGTTTCCTTATTTGTTTTATCCAACCCGTCCTCGCAAATTCGTATAGTCAATATTGACTTATTAAATAAGTGCATAGGTGACATATTTAACATAATAGTTTCCCTTGAAAATCTTCATAGAAAACACCGACCTTACCTAACCTACTTAGTATGTTAAGATAAGCATCTTATTGCTTCGTAATTACAATTATTACCTAACCTATACCTATAATAGGTTAAGTAACAATTGTAACTACGAAGCTATAAGATGCTTATCTTAACGTACTAAGTAGGTTAGGTAAGGTCGGTATTTTCTATGAAGCTTTTCAAGGGGAACTATTATGTTTAGTATGTCACCTATGCAGGTAACTAATAAGTCAATATTGACTATACGAATTTGCGAGGACGGGTTGTTTTACTCAGTTCCATTTGTAGCTGTGTATCGAAATGGCTTCGACAACTTACTCATCTGGTCCGTTCCACTTATTTATAAAGCTTAGATTAAAACAAGTTCTTTCTGACATCTCCGACTCCTGTGTTTCCAGTTTCCAGTGATGTTCACTCGTTCTACTGGTCCTTACTTTAATTACTGTTTCTATGTCTCAATCTCCCTTTAGTATCTTGTACGTGGTTATCACGTCTGCCCTATTCCTTCTTTCCTCCAGTGTAGTGAGGTCCATTCCCTTCCATCTTTCATAACACCGTCCCCTGAGCTCAGGAACGAGCTTTGCTGCATATTTTTGGACCTTTTCTAGTTTTATTTTTGCTTCTTTAGGTATGGGGGTCCCATGCTGTGACATCACAACCCGTCCTCGCAAATCTAATAAGTCAATATTGACTTATTAGTTGCGTGCATAGGTGACATACTTAACATAATAGTTTCCCTTGAAAAGCTTCACAGAAAACACCGACCTTACCTAACCTTGTTAGTATGTTAAAATAAGCATCTTATAGCTTCGTAATTACAATTGTTACTTAACCTATTATAGGTATACGTTAGGTAATAATTGTAATTACGAAGCAATAAGATGCTTATCTTAACATACTAACAAGGTTAGGTAAGGTCGGTGTTTTCTATGAAGATTTTCAAGGGAAACTATTATGTTAAGTATGTCACCTATGCACATATTTAATAAGTCAATATTGACTTATTAAATTTGCGAGGACGGGTTGGACATCATAATTAATAATGAATTTATAGAGCGCTCGGAAGGGATCTTTGTTCAAGTTAATCAGGGATAACGGGGCGTTTGCCGGTATGACATATGCTGCTCTCGTTATTCTGCTGATGTGTGATTTTGGTGTTTGGTCTCGAGTTATGTCCAAATATATGTATATAAATCCGAATTACATCATGACATTTCCACTTACATATATATTAAGGGTTCCCCCGGTCTCTTATCCCTGCTTTTCTTTCCCCACTCTTCACCCCATCTACCCTTAGACACCCCTTTTCCCAGACCCCTTAGTCCTCTCCTTCGTCCCCCCGTCGTCCTCCCATCTTGCTTTTTCTTTCTTCTCAGAAAATTTATTAAAAAGCACTAAAACAACTGTATGCTTTTCCCAGAACATATATAAAAAATCATTATTAACTCTAGGGAAAGCACACCGAATATTTCACACTTGGCTATATGAAAATCGCTTAAGGAGAGGTAAGGGAAGGGAGTTGTCAGGGGAAAGCGCCAAGCCTTTACGACTATATAGCACTTGGAAGGGGTCAGGATAAGGATTTGGGATGGGGAGGGGGGGGGGGGTGGAATGGTGCCCAACCACTTGGACGGTCGGGGATTAAACGCTAACCTGCATGAAGCGAGACCGTCGCTCTACCGTCCATACCAATTGGTTGGACTTAAGGGAGAGGGAGCGATCTATAAATGCAAATTTTTCTTAAATTATTTACCTTAAGCCTCCCAGACCACCCTACTTCCGTGTTGTACCCCAGAGTATTCACCCTGCAAAGTTGGATAGCGCTAACCCAAAGCATCTGGCATTCAGCTTTGGTTAGAGACAAATATTCTCTTGTATAATACAGAGATATTCACACAGTAATTGAAAACCAACATTTGCAAATTTGCAGACGATATAATGATAGGGTGAAAAATAAATTCACTTCTCAAAATCACTACTTGACTATATATACTTTTAAAATGAAGGAAAGATTGACAGATGCAATTAGTGCTGAAAAAATGGAGGGTTTGATCCTAGGTAATGATAGATGATATCAGCTATAGTAATTGCTAAAACTGCGAAATCTGAATGCAAGAAAAGGTCTGGGAATCATGATTATTACAGACCTTCAAATAAAAAATTAAACACAATAAATTCACCTGTACTTTACCGCATCAAAATCCAGAGACATAACAAGCTTCAGCGTCTCAACTCTTAAAACATTGTTTAAATTTCTTACCTTGTTATGACGTCACTAATAAAAACGAAATCTCATCCACTTGCAACCACAACACAACGTAGGTTCCTCCCTCCACCTGAAGCCTCGCGACCACTTGCAATGTGCGGCTCCAGACGCAGGTATGGTCCACAAATTTCGATAATATCCTTAAAGCTGAAGTCGTCCCAACAAAGCTGTATCAACGGCTTCCTTGTAATGCGAGTCTCGTCTGACAGCGTAGTCGCATGTGGACATATTTTTGATCTTCATGGGTTTTACTGCGGCGGTACACGCGGAGGGAGGGAGCCGGCGGCCGTAATGCTGTGTTGTAGTTGGTTTTTACATTAACAAGCACGTAAATTTGTCTCGGAATAGAAGATAGTTGGCTGTGAGCCCTCGATCGTGGCTTCCTTACGCCAACTTGAGCAAACATCTGGTGGAAATTATCCTGCCAGAACGTCCTTAGGAGTAGGTCAGACGATGTCACCGCGAGGGAGCCCCGGGAAATGTAGCCAGGTCAGGAGAGTGGAGTTGAGGTTACTCTGGTCTGCTGTCTGCCTGTCTGTATTTGTCACCAGCGGTTTAGTGACTCCCAGATGCTTGCCTTCGCCCACTCGGTTACAGCCTGGTTGTGGCACCAGTTGGAGCCTCCATAATCTCCCAGTGGACTCAGTAGTTCCGGATTGAATCGCTTTTGTCCTAACGTTGCTGAGTTAAGGCACGCATCCGGGAGTCACAAGAACGCTGGTTCAAATCCTCGCATTGTTTCACATGACTCTGATTCTGTCAATGTTTTAACTTGAAACATGTACAAGTTTTTCAGTCTTTTGTTAATGCTCCAAATGTTCCAACTGAGAAACCTAATTCTCTTTGTGGCACTAGTCATTGTATCAGCATTAGTCTTGACATTATGTTGTCCCCATTATTAACCCCAGGAATTAGAAGCCTTCCTTATTGCGAGAGATAAAGAGCTTAATTTACATCGTCTTGAAAGGAGACACGAATAGTAAGCGGTAACATGAATGAAGTATATTAGTTGATGAAACGTTATATAAAATGGTTATATACAAAGTTTAAAAATTTACACAAAACAGAACACTAAACAAAGAATAAAATTTGAGTAAGTTTAAGTTCAGGAAAGAAGTAAATGCTGGTTTGGAAATTGGGTTGTAGATTTATGGAGCAAATTATCAGGCAACATAACAAAAATGTGATAGTTTAGACATGTACGAATGAGTTTGGTTGGACATAAATAGGAGGTGTCTTGTATAGGCCATAATAGACCTGTAGTTTAACTTATTATGTTCTTAAAGTGTGACAATTAGTGACAGTGCGGCACGAATTGTCACATGAACGTGTCTGGTGTCTCCAGTAGCGCCTTGCCATGTCATCAGTCTGTATCACTGACTCACTTGGGTTGACTGCGATTGAATGACTTCTGCAATATTTATGCCGCAAACTTTGTTACTATTGATATTATTTTTTTACCGGGGAACCGGACCTGAATTTGCACATTATGCGTCTCAATATTTATTGGAGTGAAAGGACGACTGTGTTTTATTGCAAAATAAACTAAGGTGGAGAGAGGTGGAGCCAGCACACAGTACTGACCTATCAGTGTGTGTGAGGTTTAGCTCTTGGTGCCCCGCCTACTACCCTTGTTGTACCTGTTACGTTACAATTTAATAATTGTAAGGATAGAATTCGGTGTCGAAAATGGCCGTTAATCTGTGGATGGAGGTGGCTTCCATAACTTTATTCCATCCCACTTGTTGACCACCCGTGCAGGACACCATTGTTTCCTTACATTTCTTCGACTCATTTATGTTTCCAGCTTCTAACTATTCCCTCCCGTCTTAGTCTTCTCGGTGCTTCACTTACCGCGATACAGACCCAACAACTGTGCTCAAGAAAATAATGCAGCATATACCAACGGCAGATCATACATGTCTACCGTTTAAATACGAGTGACCGTAGAGACGCCATACCCTACCTTACCATACAGTTACCTAGCAGTGATTCCAGGGGGCAATATTCCTGCGAATGGCAAAATAGAGAGACTTGTCTCTGACCAGCCCTCCTGGTTGATGGACTGGTCAACCAAGCTGTTGGACACGGCTGCTCGTAGCCTGACGTATGAATCACAGCCTGGTTGATGTAATGCCCATCAACCCAATAATGCCCCTTATAGGTAGTGGAAACGTGTTGAACAGTCTCGGGCCTCTGATGTTGAGAGAGTTCTCTCTCCTATTGCATCTCTGTTTTTCAACGGGGTATTCTGCACATCCTGCTATGCCTTCTGGTTTCCATGTGGTGTTATTTCTGTGTGCAAGTTTGGGACCAGCCCCTCTAATATTTTCTGTAAATGTAAATAATATGTATCTCTCCCGCCTGCGCTCTAGAAATCCAAGTTTATGCATTTTAGTCGGTCCCAGTAATTTATATAGTATACTGAGTGGATTCTAGCAGTAAAGGTTCTTTGCACGTTCTCCAAGTCAGCAATTTCTTTAGCTTTAAAATAAGCTGTTATGGTGCCACAGTATTCCGCTCTAGAGAGCACCAGTTTCTTGAAAAGTTTCATCTTTGGTACGGCAACTCTTGTTTGAAAGGTTTTCCGTTATCTACCCTGTCTGTGATGGTTTTATTGTGTTCTTTAATGATAAGGTCTTTTGTCATGACTACTCCAAAATCCTTTACATTGTTTTTACGTTCTAAGATACGATTTGACTGTTTTGCATGCCATGAGTGTCAATGAGAGAGGCCATGAGTGACCGAGAGACGCCACGAGTGACTGAGAGACGCCACGAGTGACCGAGAGACGCCACGAGTGACCGAGAGACGCCACGAGTGACCGGAGACACCACGAGTGACGAGAGACGCCACGAGTGACCGAGAGACGCCACGAGTGACCGAGAGACGCCACGAGTGACCGAGAGACGCCACGAGTGACCGAGAGACGCCACGAGTGACCGAGAGACGCCATGAGTGACCGAGAGACGAGAGACGCAATGAGTGACCGAGAGACGCCATGAGTGACCGAAAGACACCACGAGTGACCGAGAGACGCCACGAGTGACCGAGAGACGCCACGAGTGACCGAGAGACACCATGAGTGACCGAGAGACGCCACGAGTGACCGAGAGACCCATGAGTGACCGAAGACGCCACGAGTGAAGTGACCGAGAGACGCCACGAGTGACCGAGAGACGCCATGAGTGACCGAGAGATGCCACGAGTGACCGAGAGACGCCATGAGTGACCGAGAGATAAGGACACTTACCGCACGACAACATAGAGTTGGCTGCGAGCTGAGCTTTGCGTGCCACAGGGGCTCATCGTCACCACACCAAAAGGGCGTCCGGCTGCACATCACCAGCCAGGACTCACGACCTTAGTGCCGGCGGGTCGTGGCTGACCAAGTGGATCCCCTCCATAATCCTGATGGTCGTAAACTGCTTGTCCGATCCCAGACAAACATGGAAAGTGACCATCATCATCATCCTCGGCGTGGCTCTCTTTCTTAGTCTCTGGTTCTCCTCCTCCTCCTCCTCCTCCCTCACTCTTTCTTCCTCTCCCCTTGCTCGCCTCTTGTTCTCTCCCCCTCTCTCTACTATCGTTCTCTCTCTCTCTCTCTCCTCTCCTTGCCTTCTCCCCTTCTCTTGAATTCGTTTTCTCACTATCTCCCACCCTCTTTTATCGGTCGTTGTCGTTCATTGTGTCTTTCTTCCGTCACGTTCCTACATTTACTATTTTATCTTGAGGTTATCTTGAGATGCTTTCGGGGCTTAGCGTCCCTGCGGCCCGGTCCTCGACCAGGCTTCCTTTTTGTTGTATATCCTCAGGAAGCAACCCAGAGCAGCTGTCTAGCTCCCAGGTACCAATTTACTGCTAGGTGACCTATTTACTGCTTTCATCAGGGTGAAAGAAACTCTGCCCATTTGTTTCTGCGCATTTTGTGTGTGCGACTGTCAAAACGATTTTGACAGTCGCCCCCAAGAGACTGCGAAAGACTTGTGTGGCAGGCAAGAGTAAGTGAAGGAGAATAAAAATTGGGGGAGGGAGGTACACATGAGGCATAAGTCAGAGTCACAGTGAGGGGCGAAAAGTCGGACCGGCGTAGAGTACAAGCAGACAATCCCAAAGATCGGTGCTAGGACCTATACTGTCTCGGGTTTGTCACTGACCCATGAAATTGATTGGGCCATCAATATTCGCCGACAATGTAAAATTAGTGAGAAGAGTTGAGACAGATGAAGACTGTAAAATATTTCATGAAGACTCTGCAAACTTGGTCCAAAAAAATAGCTACTGGATTTAATTCCCAGCCAGTGTAGGATAAAGAGAGTGGGAAGAGGTGTCTGGTGATCAACAAACAGCCTCCCACATTCTCGAAAAATGACAGCCACTGAACCACCAAACTAATGTCCACTGAGAAGCAGGTACATACCTTCGGTAATTTTCTCTCCGATCTCCATTGAATATAAACATCAGCTGATATAATTTCTTGTATTTGATTGGCCCGCTTTTCCACAGATCCAGCTGTGTGATAAGTCAATCGATCAGACCAGAAATGTAGCCTTCACTTTGAATGGTGATAATAAAAATTCTACTGTACTCTCTTAGCAGGAGAGTCAACTACGACCTGAAGCTTAAAACCACGACTAGCGCAATTTATATTTCTTTGGACAGCTCTAAATATTTAAAAGGAATCATTTTAATAGCAGACAAAATATACTTTTTCTTGTATTCCTCTATTGAAGGGATATTCCTGCAAAGGATATTACGACCAAGCTTCTGGCTTACTCGGTAAAGCAAGTACTTGTTATATACATTCTTAGTAGATTACTGCACAGTATTGATGGAACGTGTTGACAAAAAGATTAATGCACAGTATTGATGGAACGTATCGACCAAAAGATTAATGCACAGTATTGATGGAACGTGTCGACACAAAGATTAATGCACAGTATTGATGGAACGTGTCGACACAAAGATTAATGCAAGTATTGATGGAACGTGTCGACAAAAATTAATTACCGATGAATCTCTGCAGGTTATTTAGCAGTTTTCTAAGTGTCCAGTTCAACCACAGCTGTACTCACCTCCCTGTTCAACCACAGCTGTAAACATAGCATTCGCCAAAAGCAGAGCAGGGAACATTTCATACCATAACAAGTAATACGAAAAAGGGTATATACCTACATACTGCCCTGCCTCCCTTCACCCCACCCCCCTACCACCCCCTCACACTCTTCCACAAACCGCCACACCCCAAGCCACCCCTTGTACCTCCTCTTCCTTCGACCCCCCTCTTCCCCGACACACTGGCCCAGGTTTAACGATTCCAGGTCTACTAATTAAATCGGTGCTCATCAGGTATGTAAATCAATGTTTTCACAGAATTAAAAGTTATTGAGAGTCAAGGTTGTGCTCGACTACGGCGCAGTCAGGCACCACTTGTCGACAATATAATTAGCCACATTGAGGATCATATCCTATTTATCTATTATTTACTTCCTATTCTTGTAACGGTTATTAATCTTTTCAAACTTGTATATTTTACCCAATAAATTTTGTGCATGTTAAACGTATGATTTACACAACTTTAAGGTGATGAATATATTTGTGAGTGGGTTTAACGACTATCAAATGTTATTAAAGCAACAACAGCTTACTGACCAACCAGCAAGTATAATTTAGTACACTAGTAGTAAATTCTCAGTAATATACAAACCGAGAAATGAGTTACACCTCTTATTACAGGCAGAGAAGTAATGTTTACTTGTAACTTCTGTTCATTTGATACTATTTTCCCTGTTCTATATATTTAGTTTGATGTGTTTTGTAATTGTTGGGAGTTTGTGACAATTTTGTAAAGTATCTCCTATTAAAAAGCAACAACAACGCGATGTGTTTATTGACTAGTATTTATTTATAATTTGGGAGACTTTTCATGTTACAGGCGATGAGTCACAATAACGTGGCTAAAGTAAGTTGACCAGACCACACACTAGAAGGTGAAGGGACGACGACGTTTCGGTCCATCCTGGACCATTCTCAAGTCGATTGACTTGAGAATGGTCCAGGACGGACCAAAACGTCATCGTCTCTTCACCTTCTAGTGTGTGGTCTGGTCAACTTTTCGTGTTAGTTGCCCTATGAACTTCAATGTAAGATTTTCCATGTTCAAGCTCATTTTTTTTGTTTGCTTTTCTTTTTTACAGCTTAGCTTGGTGGTGGATGTTTACTATAGTCGGCTCTACATGTTTTCCTGTGTTGGTTTAGGTAATTTTAGGCGTTATGCATTTGTTCTTGGAGTGAGATTTGTTTCAGTATTCTTTGTGTGTGTGATATTGACTTCTGTTTACTGTGAAATTCATGTACGTTCCGGTTGTCAATGTTGTAACTTTCTTTATCATTAACATCCTGTAGTTTGTAAGTAGGTCTAGGGGCGGTTAGGTTCGGGTGTAATGTGAGCCGTGGGCGGTTCTCAGAGCAACCCGTCCTCTTAAAAATAACGTCAGTTTTCACTCGTATGCGCGCTATGGCCAAATTTGGATGTAATTTGAAATGAAATCGACTCACAAAAGTGACGTTCTGTTCCGTTTTTTATTTGAGTCGTCCGGCGTACGCGCAGAGGTTATGAGAGGACACTTTAAATTAACGTTTTTCATAACGTTTTGAAACTTTATGAGAATTTCCTGCCCACCTAACCTATCAGAGGACCCCTGCGTAAGTAAGTCCTATCAGAGGACTTACTGGTGTTGAAAAAAAAAATACCAAATTAATTTTCATTTTCAAATTACGTCCAAATTCGGCCATACGGGCAAACGGCCAGAGGAATATCGTCCAGTTGTCACGTTGGAGTGACCCAAATCCCTGCTGACGGGACGCGGGGAAATATTCTTATATTGTCTGGAAGAGCTTTCATTGTGTCACTCGTCTGTGATATGGTGAGGATGACCCCCACCTCGTGAGGGGTCGGCCCACGCCTGCCTGGCCTCCCACGGAGGTGTGTGCTTGCAGTATTTTTATTTTTTTAGTTTATTGGCTCATTGTGGAAGGCTTTGTTTCTGAGGGATTTCAGGCGAGCTATTGGACCAGGCGACCAAACAAAGCCACCGGGCCAGAACACATAACACCGGACCAAGCCACCGAACCAGTTTAAAAAACTTTCACCGTAGAAATACACATTGCGCATTTTTGTTTTCAAGGAAATGTTGAGGAAGATAATTACCATATTTTTTTAGTTATTCTTATATATATCTCCTTGTCTGGACGGTAGAACGCCGGCCCTTGCTTCATGCAGGTCAGCGTTCAATACCCGACCGTTCAAGTGGATGGACACCATTCCTTACCCCCGTCCCAT